>CM034153.1:257051281-257177917 GCA_019776745.2 Taxus chinensis
TAAGTGTTATGCAAAAAAAGGGAGATGCTGGGAGTAGGTGGAATGGAGAAATAGTTCCATATTTTCCTCCACAAGTTGATTTTTCCAAGATTTCCCCTAAACTTGAATTTTTTACCAAATCTTAGACTGTGAGGCTACATAAGAGGATGGAAACACAAACAAAGTATGATGATTTAACCATGAATTCAAAAGTTTTGAAATTATAGTGATCTTGTGACAACAATACCATTCACCCTTTTAGCATAGAGGAGTAGTAATAGTGTTTTGAGCTATTATTGTTGTGCAAATGTGCAACAGGAAAATTGACAATTTCCAAGCATGACAATGATACCCATGTGGAATTTTTTTCATGTTTTGTCATTCCAAGGCACCTCAAGTATTCCCCATAGTCCAGTAACCTCCCAATTGGTGTTAATTCATTCCCCTAGGTGATTTAGGAAAGTAAAATCAACCCCCTAAGTGATTTTAGGAGTTCTTAAAAAAATGCTAGCTCCTGGCAGTGTTGGGAAGGATTATCACTAGCCTTCCCAAGACAGGAGAAAATCTATGGACTGGAAAGGAGGATATAAAACAAACATGGAGGTGAAGTGAAGGCATCTAAACATCATAGAAGTGATTTTGGAATATTTAGGGAATATTTGAGGAGTTTGGAGTAGTTTGATCAAAATCAGGTTTCACAGGCATATGTAGTGCACATGCCAAAACAGATGTTGACCTTCCGAAGGTTATTCTGGGAGCTATAGAAGGAGTTATGGAAAAAAAATCATGGGAAAGGTAATTCCAATACTTGCAAGATGGTAAAATTAGTTTTTTCACAACACTTGTGAGAAATGGTTTTGCAAGTAGTTTTTCTCATGTCTAGGTGGAGTACTAGATAAAAAATCTGATTTGTAAGGGATGAATAAATAAATTATACTCAAACAATTGGATTAATAAGGTCATTTATAGTCAATCTCATATAAAATTTCATCAAAATATTCCATCAGGAGCTCAAGATATTGTTGTCACAAGTTGTCCTCAAGGTTCGGGAGTTGCCACGCATCATCACCATTGGATTGTTGCCACACATCATCACCTGGAGCGTTATGGAATTTGATGTCCCTCATGTCCCTTTGAGGTGAGGGACATGAAACATGAAAAAATGTTCTCATCCCCTAAGGATACTTCTATTCACTCATGTGACATCTTAAAGAGTGAATTTCTAACCCCTCAGTGCTTGTCAGGCCTTCATTCCCTGACGTCAGATCTCCACCATGTGTCATCACCTTGCTCATCATAGAATTTGATGTCCCTCACGTAACTTTGAGGTGATGAAAATTAGGGAGTTTTAAATGTGCCTCATCCCTTCTCAAATTTAATTTTCAAATTTTAAAAATCCCTCATGTTTCTTACTCCTAACATCTAACTCCTTCGTGCACTGCTTGTTCTGTAAATTTCTCTGCAAATTCTCATGACCAATCCACCATTGCCAAAGCTCAAATGAGCTTCAACAAAAATATAAATCCTTCACTCCATGAAAATATTCAGGTCCCAAAAGAAATATTGATCAAACTAAGAACAAAGAAGCTAGAATTTTGAAAATCTTCATTACCATGAAACTGAAAAATCAAAGAGATCTTACAAACCGGTGCACAAATTAACAAATTGTTTGTTGCTGAGTTTTTTAATCTCTTGAAGGACATTAAAAAATCATATTTAAACCTATAATTCATATAAATAAATTTTCACATTAAATAAATTTCACTTCCGGCTCCATGAAGAGCAAAGCTCAATTTCCCATCAAACTGGCAACCGGATCAAAGAGAAATTTAACTAGTGAGACAAGAAACAAAAATCTATCACAATGGAGTTGATTTCATAAAAAACAGAGGAAAAAACCAGACCTGTAAATTTCAAGCTCCATTATGGTCGCCATGACACAGTAGTTGAAAAAATCAGCAAGCTACCTCTCCACTTTTTTAGGGCTCTAGTTGGTGAAATTGTGCAAAACGTGAAGGGAATGATTGTTGAAAAATCTAGTTTCACGTGAACTAATTTTTGCCCCATGTAGTTCCTATATTTTTAGGATATGGAGGATTGTGTTTTCATCATATTTCTACCCTGTTACATGAAGAACATCTGCGAAAAAGGCAACGAGATACCTCTTCACTTCTCAGGAATCCAGTGGGTGAAATCACGTAAAAATTGGAGGGAATGATCGTTAAAAACCCTAGTTTCAAGTAAACTATTTTTCATGCCATTAAGTCTATATTTTTTAGGGATATAGAGGGATATGATTTTTTTTAGTAATATTCTCCATCTAATGAAAATCTCATTTTCCCACTTGTTCAGATGAAGGAATTACTAAAAATTCAGAGCATAGAACCCCAAAATAAAACCCAGAATTTCGAGACCTATTTTGTTGTAATTTGACATTTGCAGTGCCCTTACTATAAATAGCATGATTTCCTACATGGGGTTTTGTTACTTCAGTTAAGCAAACATTTGAATAGGTTATGAAGAAGGTGGTGAACACAGAGGGAAGTACCGCAAGAAAAGTCATCAAAAAGGTCATCTCATCTTGCAATTCACTCTTACTAAAAATAGTATGTGGTTCCACAAGCCCCTAATATAAATAACCACTTGGTCTAAAAGGATAGAGGAGCACAGTAAGAAGAAATAATTCAAGTTACCATAGCTAGTTGAGGTTAGGAAAACTAACTATGAAACTTACTAAAAATAGTAAGTTACACTCAAAGAGTAATTTTGACACAATGGGACGTATAAGGATAATCATTCAGTGGGACATCATTTATCTGGATCATCATAGGAAATTTTCATAGGGAATTTGATATATATCTTAGTTCATTCATCTTGAAAAGCATTCGTGAGCTAATTTGAAGGATTTTCTCAGTGTGCAAGGAGTTTGAAGATTCAGAGTTTTACTACATTTTGAGCTTTCCATCAATAAGGATCAAAGGACTTTGTTGAGAATGACATATCCTCTTCTTATTCTCTCTCTCTCTTTCTCTCTCCTCTTCCCCTAAATTTCTCTCTCTTCTCAATGTTATAATTTTGAATTGGGGTTGCACTTTTTCATGTATTGATGTTCCTAATGTAATAAGTCACCTTTATATTATAAAAAGGGACTTAAAATCTTCTTAGGAAGTTGAAAAGTTTTAAATTGTCAGAGGACATATGAAAAGGAATTGGGTGGTAGATGATGAATCACCTCTCATTATATAAATTGTAAATCCATTCCCATTTCAAAGTTTTGGTGATTGATTTTGCAAACTCAAGAGTGCATTGAGAGAACAAAGGAGATAGAAAAATTATTCCATTCCCCTCATTCTCAAATTTATTCCATTTCCATGCTATGTGCAAATTCTTCTTGAGTATCAATATAATAAGGAGTTTCATGCATTTTTTTAGGATATTTTAGAAACTTTTAGTTCTCAATCTTAACTCTTCTTGTTGCCATTTGTAGGATTATTTCTTCTTAACTTTAATGCGTGTGTGAAATTTCTCGTTAATGGGTGTGGGACTCTGATTTTCTACCCATGACATCAATCCCCTCTTCTCTTTTCTCACTCCCTTTCTCGCTCTCTTGACAAAGTATTCTATAGCTAAATTTCTAGCTTAGTCACAGGGTCAGTAGAGTGCCCCTGTTAGATCCCCAGTTGAAAGGCCACCAGGATAAAACTTACTTTTTACTCACTCATGCACGTATGACAACTACACTAGTTAAGTATAGGGACTTAGAATCCCAGAGCATTGGCAAGATAACCACTAATTTGTCCCCCGAAAAATTTTCTCACCAACATTTTTTGATTCCCACCATGTGGCAGACTTGGCAGCATCTACACCTAAAAATATGATTGTAAGGTTCCCAAAATTAAAAAAATCAAATATTGAAAAAACAAAAAAAAGTTCACGAAAATCCATTGCTGAAAGATACACTGTCCATTTCTATATGTGACCTTTCATATTCCCATTGCAAGAATTTAAAAAAATTGGCTGAAAAGAGATACACCAAGTTGAATAGATCGAGAGGAATTGTCAACCCCAATTTTGAGGCTTTGTAAAATCAGCAAGAATAAATTAGAGATAATCCATAATTTTTCCCTCAAGCCTCCTCTCCATTCGGGTCTTCAAGAATTTCACCTAGAAATCCTATCCAAACTCCTGATGATACTCCCCCTTTAAATTCTCCCATTATTCAATCATCATTGGACATTGAATCCTTGGAAGAAGAATAATTTGAAGAAGCAAGAGTTGGAGTAGAAGTAGAAATGACAATGGAAGATTAAGCAAAAAGAGCTCAACCCATTTTCTCATGGGGAAGAAATACATGACCACTCACTCTTGAACCACCACTTCATGACCTACCTATTGGTATCCAAATTAATTCTCCCTTGCAAGCCGAGCAGCATCACAGATTCAGCTAGACACTGAGAGATAGACAAATCCTATTATGAGTCATTTTATAGCCAGGGAGGGGATTATTCTGACTCTTTGTCACTCAGGAATCGGAGAAATGGATAGAACCTTCATTAAGGATTTGATCTATCCTCACTTCTTTAGGTTGTGCCTTTCGACTAGGGTGAGAGGACCCATTTTGTAACCTATGTCAACGAAGTAGAATGAAGATATCCTTCTTTGCATAAATTTTAAAGGAGACCCTAAGAAAATATGATCAATGCACCACAATTTAACTCTCACAAGTTGTCACTTATAAAGAATGGTGATATTTCCTAAATAGGGTTGAGGTTACTAGAGACATTATGGAATCTTGATTGCTTCTACATATTTTGGCAATAGAATTTATACATTTGTGGACATACAGGGAAAATAGGGGTAGGTAGGATTCATTATTTTGAATAATTTTTTTGTGGGAGATTAAGAAGGATAAAATTGATTATGCTATATCTTTGATAACCTTCACAACAATTGGAATAATAAATGACAAAAAGCTTTAGAATAGCTAAAATATTCCTTCAACCAGAAGGTGTTCATCAATGAAGGCCCAAATTTACACGGTTTCACACAATCTCTAAGAATTTAACATAAAGTCTCAAGCTAAAGACTCAATTAAACATCAAAGACCCTTGGTTACTCATGCCAAAGATACACTCAAAGGATTACATACAATATTCATCAACAAATGACAGTAAAGTGATTTTAAATTTTTTATCTCATTATAGGATTGTTGTCCACTCAAAATTCCCCGCTCTGATAAGAGTAAAATTTCAAAATTTTGAGTTTAAGGGTTTTTCTCTGAGGTGCCTAAGCCGTGAAATTGAAAAAATCTGTGTTTTGGGTCATTTTGTGTGATTTTCGGGCCTGTCAGAACTTTTTGTCCCATCTGTCCCAAGTACGAAAATGCACTCTGTTCCCCGATCGGCTGAAATCCCCGAAGCTGTCCCATTTTCGGGCCGTCAGAAAATTTTGTCCCAAGTGTCCCAAAACTTATTTTGCATGTTCCAATTTCGGCCGAATCATCCTTCCTGCGTACTTCGCACTTTCCTGTCCCAAATGTCCCAAAGTTAAAAAGTGCGAGCTTTCCCATTTTCGGCCGATTTTCCTGAACCGTGTCCTTCGCGCAATTTTTTCCCAACTGCCCCATTTTAAAAAGTGTGAGCTTTCCCATTTTTGGCCGAGCCAGTCAAGTCACGTACTTCGGAACTTCTTGTCCCGAATGTCCCAAGTCCAAACGGGCCCTTTGTTCCAATTTCGGCCGAAACACCCGAATCGCGTACTTCGCACATTTTCGTCCCATTTGTCCCAAATGCATTTGTGCATCCTCTCCCTGTTTCACCTGAACCGGCCGAGCCACGTGTTTCATGCATTCGCGTCTCACATGTCCCAAGTGTACCAAGTGTCATTCACACTTTGTTTTTCCCGCTCACTCCAAGTATGATGCTTTTCAAATTGGTGGTTGTGTATTCAATGCGCATTAAAGTCATTTCTCTCTCCAAACGGCTATATAACGAGCATTCCCCTTTGCATTTTTCTCATTGCTTCCATGCTATCTTTCACTCAAACCCTTGCAATTTGAAAACCTGCGCAATCCCCCCTCCATTTGCAAATTCCTTCCAGAAGTCTAGGTTGCATCTCCGAGACTATCAATATGAAGATCAAGTTCCAGGGACAGGAGCAAATTTCTCCGCTTAAATCTGCTGTTAGCAATATAGGGGACAGCGAAGCTCGTCATCTCGAATTTGGTGATTTTTGGGCAAGAATGATAGATGCAAACCCTACACCAATGGCACAGATGATTAATGATAGTGGTTTAGCTTTTGCCGGAGGATTCCCAATCTCAGTACAGTGTGCTGATACAATGCTTTCATGTGGAGCTCACTTCGACCCCGATTCGAGTGAATTGACAAATGTACATGGGGAACTCATTGCCAAGCTGGACGCTGCCGCCATTAGCGCTGCTCTGAGGATTCCGGAGATGGACAATGCTATAGTTGTCTCCCGGGATCAAGCACAGGCTATGTTCGACCAAGACAGTGACAAATACAAGGCGCGAGTGGCAAAGTCTTGGTTGAAGAACCCTAAGAAAGGTGCTTCTCGCCTAACCAAAACCCTCTTCCGAGCAGATTTCAATGAAGAACTATCAGACTTCATAATCCTGCTGGCTCGGGTTATGGGTTTGCCCTCCACCAATGAGTTTCATTTCTGGATGTGCCCCTCATCGGCATGGTGTGCGAGGGAACACAAAATATCAACTGGGCAGAGATCATCAGTATGAATTTGGCTGAGCAGCTATCCAACGTCTAGCAAACAAAGAAGTTCTATATGACTTCATATCTGATGTATACCCTAGCAGCATCCAGGCAGTGGTTTGGTTTCTCCTATATAGATGCACACAAAGATGATCCAGTGTATGCCTATTGCCCGCAGTTCACCTTGGAGACTAGCAATCGGAATTTCAGAAGCGTCAATGATGATTTCACCATGTACGTGGTCAGATTACTCGAAGGTGGTACTGCAAGAAGGTTTTCAGATGAAGCCATGAACCTGATATCGCAGTATGGAGCCTATTTCATTCAATTTAGGAAATTTTCCTATATCAGGCTTGCTGGCTATGAAAGCACTCCTCTACGGCTTCCCATGTTCTGTAATGATAAAATGGCTTTGATTGAAATATGCAGGCAACTAGACAAGTTGCACAGAACTTGCAGAGACAAGAATATTTCTAGCTTACACTTTCCCATCTCTCTGGGAAACTACACATGCAAAACAGCTCTGGATGCTCAGAACATAGAAAGAGCCCTGGTCCCTATCACTGTTCATTTCTTCAAGCCAAGAACCTGTTTTGACTTGAAGAAGTTCATTGAACAGAACATCAAGATAGTCTATCATCATAGGGCAGATACAAAAGACTACTAGGTTGACTGTGCAGATGATTTTGAAGCCAGAAGAAGGCATTGTGGCAGGTTCTCCCTGCAATTGATCCAAGAACTCAGTCTGTACCAAGTTCCTGAAGGTCTCCAGGATGACAATTCTGATCTATACTCTTATGAGTATGAAAATGTGATTAAGCACACCCCTCTGGAGGACCTGGATTGGAACAAGAAAGAGAGAGATGATCTGGCTGAGATTCTTGCTCCAGTCTTAATCAGGACTAGGGTCTGGTTCAGTAAGAAGATCCGAGAATTCAAGAGGCACTCAGGAGAATCTAGCTCCAAGGATGATTCAACACCCATAAGAGAGGCATCAGTTCCAGAGTCTGGAACACCAGTGAAAACCCCTCCTGCCTCAACAGCTCAGGGACCTGTAGAATCTACTCCTTCTCCATCTACCCAGGTATACAAGAAGAAACTCAAAGAGGTAAAGAAGGAGCCTACAGAGAATGATCCTCCAAGAAAACAGGTAGAGTTGCCTATAGGGCCATAGAACATCATTGTTCTCAGTGAAAGTGAAGAAAGTGAGATGCCAACTCCTACAAATGTTCCTGAGGATCCAGCAGATAAGGACAAGGAAGTCCAGAGCACTGAACTTCCAGGTGCTACTGATTCTTCTACCGCCATCGTCTCCAGTGCTTTACTCACGTCTCAACTTGAGTCAACAGCTGCGCAGACCCTGAGTGTCATGAGCTCCCTGTCTCTTGGTCCCCTTGCCCCTCCTGCAGATTCTTCTTCCTCTTTTGCTTGGGTGCAACCTCTGGTTGACAAAAGGAAGAGGAAATCCTCCTCTCAAAGCTTGGGACCAAATTTTGATGCTGTAGCAGCCTTGTTGGGCACCACTCCTTCTCATGCCAAGAAAGCCAGAACCACCTCCAGAATTGTGTCTGATGCCCAAGGTCAGTAATTCTTGGAGATTGCTAAGCCTACAGTAGACAAATCAGAATCAGACTTGCTGGCATCTGACTTGGAGCTTTCAAGGATCCCTATGGGAGAGTCTACTCCTGAAGGTGAAATTCACAACCTCTAGGAAACAGTCACAAGAGTCATTGGAAGGGTAGAGAAAGGGCAGCAGACTATTGAACAGCTGGAAGAACAAGCCCAAGTTCTCACAAGTTTTATCAAGTCACTCTTGTCTAAGGACAAAGTTTTGGACCCTACCCCCTTGACTGCTCTATCGCCTCCTGTAATTCTAAGCCAAGATGAAGTTCAAAGTATTAAAGATATGCACAAGTATTCTGTCTATGGCAGAGCTATTGAAGCCATGGTGGATGACATGCTTGTTGCTGGGCTAAACTTCATCGATGAAGCTTTTAAACTACATGGAAAGGTAGACAATTTGCAACAGAAGCTATCCTCTACTATTGGGGTTATGGATAAAGAACTTAAACTCTGGAGCAGTTGCATTGTAGACCTTCGCCTCATGGGACAGACAGACGAGAACGTCTTACTGGCGAATAAGATTTTCGATGATGCCAAAGATAATCTATCAAAATCCTGGGTCTATAGCATAGAGTGGAAAATCAAAGTCCTGGAGGAAGCTGTGGGAGAAATGAAGAACAGTTGGCAGAAGGGAGAAGCTTTCAAGACACTGGCAGCTGCTGCTTTCAAAGATATGCATTGTCATCTTCAAGATGAAAACTCTGGTGCTTCCTTGTCCTTGCAAGAAATCAAAGCTCAGTTCAGAGCTTTTGTCAAAGATCATCTATTCAAGGAAAGCTCCATCTCTAAGGAAAAGATGAAGGAAATTTGTTCTCTTCAGTCTGCCATTGAAGAAGCAAACAAAGATTATCATACTCACGTTGAGTTTGATAAAGAGATGGAGAAATTTCTGGGATTTTGGACTCAGTCTGCAGCCAACACGTCAGTCCCTCGTGGCAGAGATATAGCTGAGTCATTAAAGAAATTCAGGCAGCGGATTCTGAAGACAGTGGGTCCCTCCCAGTAACCGGCCACCTGTCTCCTTCTCCTTTCTTTCATCTTCTTCCCTTTCTTTTCATATTCTTTGTAATCAGTTAAGGTATTGTAACTGGCGGTCCTTAACTATTCTTTAGTTAAAAGAAACGGTTACGAAGAGTAACTGACTTGTAAGTTATATAATGGCCTTTCCACGCCATTTTGAAAAGGGAGGAAGAACTTGGAATATTTGCTGAAAGTGTAAATAGATCTTAAAGAAATCAATACAAAAGGGCTTTTCATTCTCTATCTATCTAATTCTTGTTATCTCTATGTTTTCCTTAGTATTGTGGAGACCATTTTCTTCCTAACTTGTTAGTCTCTCTGATTGAATACTGTTTAGTTTTTGCAAATACAATGATTTTGCACAACCAAGAAGGAACTTTGTGTCCTTGATTAATAAATCTGAACAAGGTTATTTATGGAACTTTGTGTCTTTAAATTTAATCTCATTCAGCCATTGCAAATGATCTTGTCTTAAATTCTTTGAAGCTTCACATACATGAGGAATTATTCTGCTATCTATAATTCTGAATGTTGCTATTCTGCTCATCTCCTTATTCCCTTTCCTCAGTCCTTGCGTGATTGATGATCCTTGTGGAAAAAACTTTCGTAAAATCCAAGTTTGACCATAAAACAATGTTTTGTACATTTGTAAATAAGTTCGTTTCTGAATAAGGGAACCTCTCCCATTAAAGAGGAGGGACTTCTTGTCCCCTGACTGTTGCTCTTCTAAAAAGTCCTATTTGACGACCAACAAGGATGAAGGCTCTTCTTGAAATGAAATTGTAAATTCCACTAAACTGTCACATGGGTGAGATCCTATGTGATTCAGAGGGACTTTAACACAAGATTGCAATAGGAATAAGAAAAATTAATTATAGACATTATGAAATAAAGCATACACAAATTGGTCCAAGATTGACACAGATTAATTCAAAATTGATTAGATTCATCAGCAAGGGAAAGTTTCTTTGAATAGTCGTAGAGCTTGTCAATGGTTGTGCACTCATAACCAACTTGACGTGATTAAAATATAAAACACGAGAAATTAACATGTTTCTCAGATTTGTCTCTCGGGAAGATGGGATCTCTCAAATTTTCTCTTAAGATTTGCAAGAGTATTCTCATTGCATTTATACATTTCACTCACTCACTCATCCAAAAATTTCCCCCCAAAAAGAGAAATATTCAAGGAACCTTTACTTGTTACCAATTTTCCTTAGAAAGTGAATTTTAAAAAATTTACACCCACAGCTACCAGGTGGACAAATCATGAATTGATCACATTTCTCAGATCCTCAACTAATGACTAGGATACCATGCCACAAATTTTTGACAGTCCTTCTAATCATTCTTTTTATTCTGTCATGTGAGAAATCCCCATTTTAATCATTTTCTGGTGGCCCTGTATAGCTAGATCTGAAAGGAAATCCTTTTGACCCTTGAGGCAACACCTTTTTCATCCTTTGTGCCTGCAACCTCCATCATATCATCCTTTTCCCTCTCTTTCCTCTACAATTTTGTCCCGCATCCAACTTCTCTAGTAATTCACAATTTTGCAAGTTCCCAAGCAATTCCAACTTCAAAATATCAACCTTAACAATCTTTGGACTCACAAATTAAGTTTTAAATCCATTTAATGGCACTTTGCAGACAAAAATGACAAGGAATTTCATCAAAAAATGATGAAAAACAATGTGTATTCACATCTCTAGGAGTCTCGAAGAAAAAATGGTGGAAAAATAGATGCAATGCATAACAATCATTGATTCTTCCCTTTATCAAATTTAGATGAGAGTCATCCACATGTTTCCTTAGCGCAACTACAAAGGTGAAGTACAGAGGCAAGTTTCCAAACAAGTGCGGGCCTTCCACATGCCCTGGACCCAAGAAAATTTCTTTTTGGCCTTTGAAAAGTCTTAGTATAAAAGGAGCCAGCTGAAGCCTCCATGTGTATCTTTGGCATACCTTTGATATGGTACCCAAAAGTGGAGACCCCAAACATGCACGGGCTCACCACATGTCTCATGTTGGCACAGTTGCTGAAATAATTTAGGGACCAGCGGAAGGCACTATGTGTCTAGGGTCTAAGATAGTTTCCTTGGCCATTGAAAAGGCCAAGCAAGGACAGAGTGAGCGGAATCCTCCATCTGCCTTACTAGCGCACTTTTGATATGGTGCCCAAAAGTGGAGACCCCAAACAAGTGTGGGCTCACCACGTGTTCTTTCGACCCTCTTTCAAAATAAAACTCAAGGGTAGGTCCCTTAATAAGCGTGATTCCTCCACGTGTCCCAGGCCTTAAAAAGTTGCTTGAAAATTTCAAGTATAGAGTTGGGCCTGTGGAAGCCTACACGTGTCTCCCAGGCACAACTTTGAGATGGTGCCCAAAAATAGAGACCCTAAAAAAGTGTGTGCTCACCATGTGTCTCCTTGGCGCAACTGCTAAGGTTGGACCAAGAGGTGGATCCTCAAATGAGCGTCAGCCCTCCACATATCCATGGTCTGAAAAGTCTGCATTGGCCACATGAAAAAATTGTCTAATTTTGGGCAATGGTAGTGGAAACCTCCACGTGTCTCCCTGTCGTAACTTCAAAGGTCAAACCAAGAGGCAACTTTTGAGATGAGCACCGACCCTCCATATGGACAAGCTTTGAGTTGAATTAGGCCTTAGAGTTTCAAAGTGCCCCATCGAGCTACATCAAATAAAAAAGGGCCATGTTTCCACAGATGTTGAGATATAAATTGATAGCAAAAACACACTCGTCAAACCGTAAAATGTAGGGAAATCACCATTTTCACTTGGAAATGAATCTTTCTTAAGGACATAGAATTTAGAAATGATATGAGGCCCAAATGTGATCCAAAAAGTTGCATCCAATCATAAAGGACCACATTTCCACATATATTAGGACAAAAATTGATAGGGAAAACAAAATGTGATAGTGGAAAAATGGAAGGAAGGGAAAATACTCGATTTTATGCCCAAGCTACAAATATTTTCACATGGACAGAGGAATGAAAATAAATTCTAGAATTTAAGTGATCCTCAACCAAAGGAAAATACTGATCATGGCAACAAAGTGAAGGACAGATATTTCACGCATCAACACGGGAAGATAGAAAATATGACAGAGCCCACAAACTAAAGAATTTTAAGGACAAACGAGGCAAGATAAAATTGAGCGCCAAGATCAGCTCCTACTCGGGGATGGGCACTCCCTATGAGTTCCATAAGAATAAATAGCAGACCAAGTGCCAAAAATAAACCATTGGACAACGGAGTCAAAGAAAAATCTTACAGAGTAGAACAATAATAATGAACTCTCCCAACACAAACTGAGAAACCAACAAAAACTAGTCACCAAGGACCAAGATGAACCAAAACAAAAAAACAAAAAAGTAAAATGAAACCAGAAGACTATACACTATACAATGGTGCATACCTTGATTATGAGAAATCAATTAAGGAAATGTTTCAAATGCCTGCCATTAACAAGCAACTCAAGTAATTCACCATCTAAGTCTTCTAAGAATAAGGTATGTTCACCAATTTCAATTTCAATTAAATTAGGGCCCATCCACAATGCATTAAACATTCCATGTTTTCCTTTATCCTTGTGTATGTTATCCCATAATAGCACAAGATCTCTGTACGTACCCAAAATTGTAAGGTACTGTACTGTAAGAACAACGTGACACATGCCCCAATGATGATATAGGTCTTCTCGCAAGGTGTTCGGGATCCAAAAAAACTCTCCAAGTGTGCGTTAGCATCCTGCATGCCCCGCTTAGCCCCTGCGTGCTTTATTTTTCCTTTTTTCCTCTTTTCTTAGCCGTTTTCTCTTTAGTGATGAAACCACTGCCCTGCCTGGGCAGCAGTCTCGTGACCGCCGTCTTGAACAGAGTGGCGGTCCTTTACGCATTTTCCAGAAAGATCTTTTAACATGACTCACGTAAATTCAACATTTTACCATCTTTCTTTCACCGCCATAAGCTTGCATTTATGATTCTGGTTCCCTAGAATAGTGTTTTACCATTTTTTATAGTTTAAGAGTTCTATTTGGATTTTACCTTGGGTAAATGCAAATGCTATAAATAGATGGCTTGTGCTCAAGCAAAAGGCCCCTCATTCACTTCTCATCTTCTCATTTTCAGTAATTCAGTCTTTTATTTTGCTTAGGATTCATAGTTTAATTCGTTACATGCTTAGTTAGCATTGTTTTATTGTTGGTAAGCCACATATCCATCTTGTGCAAGCAGTGCTGTTATTTCATCTAATCCATTGGAGTAGAATAGCTTAGGAAGCCATTAAAGTTGCAGGTTTTTCTCCTCAAACAAGATAGTTTCAGGTTCTGGATGCTTTATGTTGCATGACTCGCAATAGATCCTGCTAGGAATTGCATAAGCCAAGCTCTGTACTCTTGCGCTATCCCTCTCCTACTCACATTGTATTCGGTGTGTATTCTGAGTTGCCTTTATCCCAATATCTACTTCTATTGATGCTAGCATTACACGCTTTTCTGGATCCACGTGAACATGAAAGAAGGAGGAGATCATACTGAGGGGACAAAATCACACACACCATCGGATTTGCCACTGTTCTACAGAATCCAGGTTCTAGCTTTCAAAGTTCTAGTTAGAATCATATCAAATAGAGTAGTTAATTTCTTTATTTCATTAAGTTCTATTCTTGATATTGCCAGGGAAGCTGTGGGGATTGATAGTTTCTGAGAAACTATGATTCACTCCTCACTTCTAAGGTAGGATCGAGAATCTTGCAAATAGATTAGATGAGCAATTTTATTGTTTAGAATAGATATACAAATTGCACAGACAAATAGCTACACTCAGTTATTTTATTTGTTTTAAATTATTATTTTAGTTGTCTTTCTAGATATTTTAAATAGTTGTTTTCTTAAATTCCTAAATTTCATCAGAAAAACACAAAAAGATAGAGAAAACATATATGCTATAGATACACTTCACATAGTTAAGTTTCTTTTTTTTACAGTTAATTTACTTTGTTACTTTTGTATGACAATCACGGGACCTAGAGAGCCTAGGGAATACATATTCGAGCCAATCATGCCCCAGCCTAATATCATCACGGTAATAACTGATATAGATCAAAATCTTAGGATTCAAGTCTTCCGAACAACGGTAAGCTTGCAACAAATCAATTCTCAGTTTAGCAGACTAAACATAGAAGACAACCAAGCACACACGTTTTGGTGAAATCAACCGAACTACAGATTACCCTAGGTAAACATTCATATGACTGTAGAAGGGTTTGAAAGAGAACAAACCTTTGGTTGTGATCCTTTGGTCCCAAAGCCAGATGCAGGAGACACTCTTCTAGATATAGATACCGGCCTAAGAATCTAGGTTACACGAACGCCTATAGGGTATTATGAGAAAATCACATAGTTGTTGATCCTAAACATAGAAGCTGAGAAAGCATACAATTACTGGATATTAGGGATTAGGACTTGATTTCACGCATGACCATAATAAGTCCACAACGAATAAGAGTCTACGGTTATGACCCACAAATCCAGCAGCCCAACGAATCCGCAAGAGAATTAGACATAGACACTGGCCTACGCACACTAGTATTCTAGTCTAATCCACTTCCACCTATCATCATTGAACAATTATCCTTGCTAGACACAACAGATAACAAAGCTAGAGAGTTCTGGACTAGGCTAGAGAACCGTCCATAGGATTGGCTACATTTACCATCCACCATATGACCCTGTCCAGAGAAATACACGAAACTATCCCGGGTCATTTTCCATGTATTCCACAACCCATAGATAGAATCACGCCAGAGCTCGATATTGATTAAAGCCTTCGAGAAGTCATCCTTGCTAACCAATCTATCACACCAGCCCAAGTTAGGAGGGCTTTCTTTACTTTAGATTCACAAGTTCCGTTAGTGTGCATTGAAGACATTAGATTGCCTAACTAGTTTTTCTGTATCTCACACATATTCCATTCCCACCAGCTATCTCGGCACGACTTCAGGAGGTCGGGTGCGAGGAAGAGTCACTTGTAGATTCCTACGCTCGCTTGTCACTTTTCCGTCGTATAAAATTGGTGAACCTGACGTGAAACAAACAAAATTAGTGAAGCTGACGTGAACTTCCTACTTTCTAGTTTAGAGTCATAGTATCACGTGTTCTTCCGAGTTTATTATACTTTTCATCTTCTCCGCCTCATTGGCTTTCACCTTTGCTCCTTCCCATTATTCTGTCGGTATTCATATACCCCCCGAATATGTCAGGATTCGATGCATATGGCAGACCCCTCTTGGGTCTTGAGGCATACTATGCCTAATAGAATAGACAATCATCACCCTCACTCTTAGTGTGGGGTGACAACTATTCAACTATTCAGTTGTCAACACAAACTCCAAGGACCAGATATAGCTTGCCCTTCGAAATAGAGGAGTTGGAACAACTCGCTCAAACGCAACAAACAGAGCCTTCAGGCTCGAACAATATGACGTTCACCGGAGAATCTGGTCCATCTATTCAGGTACTACTTACACCAAAAATTAGTAGACAATCAGACTCATACCAAGGTTTAGACGATGAATATTCGGTACATTATGCCAGGAATGACCAACGTTCTCGAGGTATGTATCCACCTGTAGGAGGTTTACAACCACAACCCAAGGTCTCTTTTCAAGAAAATACCTCTATGCCACTGCATATAGGAAATACTCTCAGAGAAAATTGGCAAGATAGCAACCAGTTCATAGCAGGATATCACATGCCTATACAAAACCATGGTATACAACAAACGCCACCAAGGCAAAATATCATAACTTCACCAAATGAAGTCATTTCAACTCTAATAGAAAAGGTTAAAGGGTTAGAACTTGCCCAAGCAAGTCAAAATTTGCAATTCATGCAAGTAGGGAGTTCCAATCCTCCACACCATCCTAGCCAAGTAGATCTCCTCATAGGAGTAGGCACGTTAGGCATGACTCCTCGGTATTCACAAAAAATGCCAACTAGACCCACCATCTCTAGCACTGTTCCTCCCGGTCTAGTACAGAACAATCCATTCCTAGATAGTACCCCATCATACTTAAACATATACTCCAAATCACCACAAGGGGATATGTTCTCCTCTCTCGGAATTTTTTCTCAAACACAGGGGCTTCCTTATGCCCCTGCCAATGCATACGATGCACCATATCAACAACCCATCCCACCACCACTCCCTCAACAGGCGCCATCAATGGTTGAAACATATGCGATAGGGACTTACTCAGAATATTTGAAAGAACCCTTTTATTTCACCATACAAAGCATCATGCTTCCAAGACCTCTTCCTGATTTTCCCAAATACAAAGGAGAGGGAGATCCAAACGCACATATCAAATCTTATGCTACAACCATTCAAGAACTACTCCCATGGGATGGGGTTGTTGCTAAAATATTCCCAAAAACCTTGGAAGGCATCGCTCTCGATTGGTATTATAGAATACCTGAGGCTTCCATCCATTCGTTCAAACAACTCGTTTCAGATTTCATCAAGGCCTTCGACATGAACAAACTATTAAGAATAGGAATCAGGGAGTTCTTACACATTAAACAAGAACACAACGAATCTGTCGTCCATTTCATCCAAAGGTGGCGTATAGTCCTTTATTCCTCGGCAAGTGCTCCAAACATGGATCAAATGGAACTATGTGATTTATTCCTTCATTCGCTTAGCAGAGAAGTGAAGGAAGAAGTCCAGAAGTTCCCATTATGAACTTACGATGAAGTACTATAGAGTGCTCTTCGAATAGATCAAGCAGCAATTGATAGTGGTCACAAAACATATGGAGAAAATGGGAGATTAAGCACCCCCAATCAGAACACTACAACTTATCCCACTACCACGAAATTCAATCAAGGACCTAAAATCCTTAACAAAAATTGGGGTGTAACAACAGATGGAGTAACCAACCAGCCTAAAAAGGTAAATGTTGTCAATACTCCATCACAAATAAACAACCAAAAAAATAATAGCTTTACCCTGATAGTCAATGCAGTGGATTTTAATCATCCACAACAACAACAACAAAAACAACAACGGAGAAATCCCATACAGGGTCCAAGCCAAAATTCAACTAGGTACCAAAACCAGAATTCAAACCAAAGACAGTAAATGCAAAATTTTAATAGACAATGGTTTGATCAAAATTTTGGGCCACAATACACATCAAATCAACAAACTAGGAATCACAATCCTAATTCATACTGTGGTTTCCACAAAATTCAGGGCCATGACACTAGAATGTGTCGTGACTACAATAAATTCATGCAACGCTTGCCAGATGAACAAAAACAACTTTTTATGGATATGTTCTTAGAAAATCCTACGTCACCAACGTCAAATACCTTTTCAGGGGCAGTTTCCCCTCAAAATGCACCTCTGAAGATCTTTAATGATCCACTCCCAAATCACGATAACAACAGGATAAATCCAACTGGGACGAACAAAGGTGCAGTGACAGGAAACAATGATCATGAAGCCTCGACCTCGCTAAATCCATTAGTTTCCCCGCAACTAGGAAGTCAACCATGACCTAAGGTAGTCGGTTCAGTAGAGTTAGACGTTGAGCTACCCATTGAAGCTATAACAAGGACGTGAGAGTATTTCTCTCAGCTAAGTCCAAACCACCTGCCAGAGGCAGATGACATCCAACAAATCATAGTAAAACCTATGGGAGCCTATGATTTGATTAACGACCTAACAAAAACCTTCTCGCACATTTCATTCTTAGACTTACTAAAAAACTCTCCTACCCACAGGGCTGCTCTTTTAGAAGCATTAGGTTTAGGTCATCTAATTAACATCACTCCACTGCCTGAAACACAGGTAAATCATGTGGACTTTGATGTTCATCCTCCAGGGCAGGCAGATAGGGATGTCGAATTCATATTCGAGATAAACAAAATTCCTATAGATGCTGAGATCGCATGCCGAGGTGATCCAACCTTACATTTGCAAGTATGGGTTTATAACAACTATGTAAAGCGTGCAATGGTTGACAATGGGGCAGCAATTAACATACTCCCCTTCTCTTTCCTCCAAAAGCTAGGGTATGGGGAAACCAATTTCTCCACAACTTGAAATACACTAAGGGGCTATGATAGTCTTAAAGCCACCTCAGTTGGAACTATAATATTACCGGTCACCTTAGGACCCAAAACCATCTTGACTGAGTTTTATATTATCGATCGGGAAACTAACTATAATATGATCCTCGGCTGACCTTGGATACACCGCACGAAGGCAATCCCTTCTACACTATTTCAAGAAGTAAGGTTTTTACATTTAGGAAGGGTATTCGTGGCCAAAGGTGATCCAAAACCATTTGATGTACACCTAGCTGATTTAAAGAAAAGACCAGGCGTACACTCAGAGTTTGAACTCCTAACAAATCAACTTAATAAACCTACCAACGCAAAAACAAACAAAAATTTGGTACCTACGACAGATCTTGAAGCTATGAGCCTAGCCAAAGTAACCCCAACCCCTAAAGATGAGGCTAACACTGTAGAAGCAATATCATTAAGAACTACTGCAAAAATCATTGAACTGCTAGAAAATGATCTACCAATATTCTTACCATTCGATTCAGTAGGCATAGGATATACCCTAGGCATTGGCTCTCTTCCAGCAGAGGATCTCTGTATGGTGGAAGTAGAATATGCAAACACAACAGATATCCCAGCGTCCATATTCCCAGTCAAATATTGGACACTCCATTTTGATGGAGCTAGATGTCGTTACGGAGTGGGGGTAGGTGTAATCTTCACTTCCCCTGAAGGAAAAGTCTTACCTTTTGCCTTTAAACTAAATTTTGAGTGCACAAACAATGGCGTTGAGTACGAAGCCCTCTTCCTTGGCCTCAACTTAGCTAAAAGAATTGGTTTTGATAACATCAGAGTCTTAGGAGACTCAAAATTGGTATCAAACCAAGTCTCAGAGATATATGAAACCAAAGCCGAGCATTTACAGCTTTACAAAAAAGATGTATTATATTTAAGCAAGGAATTTGACTTCATATCAATTGAAGCAATCCTACGAGAGGAAAATCTTCTCGTTTATTCAATAGCAACTTCCGCATCATGTTTTACTCCAAGCAATAATTTAGAGGATACCCATTTCATAGTATCCCTTCATGATGAACCATTGATAAAGACAATGACAAATTCTCTTTTAAACAGAAATGAATCTACTATCCTAGACCATGTTGATAGTGATATGGCCACTTTGAATTACTTAAACACCTATGTGGCACTACATCTCTCCTATCATATGATAGATTTGTCCTTAATCCCACATTCATCTTCTTACTTCGGAAATCCCATGGTGAATCTTCCCTCACAAATGGAACCTAGCATATGCACAGTAGAAAATGGGGAAGATTTGGATTTACCTCCAGTGCCACCTGAGTTTGAAGAGGGTAACGCCTCTTTGATCAAAGAAACAATTAATATTAACATCGGAATGGAAGACAAACCAAGGATATTGAAATTAGGGTCCTCGTTAACCCCAGAGGAATTAGAAATACACACTCGGATCCTCAAAGAACATCAGAAGGCATTTTCATTTGATTATAAGGAAATGACAGGGTTTGCACCCCACATCGCGGTGCACAACCTCATCACTAAATCTGATGCAAAGCAAGTTAAGCAAAAATCGAGACCCATGAAACCCAAGGTAGCTCTCATGGTAAAAGAGGAGGTAATAAAACTCCTCCAAGTAGGATTTATCAAGCCAGTCGATTACTCTCAATGGGTGTCTAACATCATTCCCATTCTCAAAAAGAATGGAAAGCTACGCATCTGCATAGATTTCCGAGACATCAACAAAGCGTGTCCTAAAGACGACTTCCCGTTACCATCCATTGATGTCATTGTTGATGCAACAACTGAGTTTGAAATTTTGTCTCTCATGGATGGATTCTCGGGATACAATCAAATTAAAATATCTGAACAAGATCAAGCTAAAACCACATTTATAATTCCCTGGGGAACTTATTGCTATGCTGTCATGCCATTTGGTCTCAAGAATGCTGGTGCTACATACCAGCGAGCTATAACATATATATTTCATGATTTAATGCATAAAATCATGGAATCCTACGTAGATGACTTGTTGGCTAAGGCCAAGAAGCGTTGTGACCATCCAGAAATATTTTGCATCATTCTCTCACGGCTGATAGAGTATGGAGTCACGCTAAATCAAGAAAATTACATCTTTGGAGTAACAGGAGGGAAACTCCTAGGTTACATCATATCGTTATGAGGGATAGATGTTGACCCAACCAAAATTTGGGTTGTCCTCGAAATGGTTCCACCTTTGGATGAATCTGGAATCAGGTCATTCCTCAGAAAGCTAGGTGCAATCCGGAGATTCATCCCAGGCTTAAGTTTTGCCATACATCCAATCAACAATTTTCTCAAGAAAGATTATAGCATTGATTGGATTGAAGATTGAAATGAAGCTTTTGATGCAGTTAAGTGTTTCCTGTTATCACCACCTACACTAATGCCACCTAAGCTAGATCACCCGTTAATTTTATATTCACGAGAAACCAATGTCTCGCTAGCCTGCATGTTGGCTCAAGAAGACGATGACAAGAGAGAACGCGTGATTTATTTCATTATACGAACGTTGCTCGACTATGAAACACGTTATACCCAAGTAGAATGAGAATGCCTCACCATAGTCTTTGCAACCAAACACTTAAAACATGATATGCTGAATCAAGAAGTCGGTTAAAGGACAAATCATCACAGATTGGTTAGATGATAATCCATTAGATGGAGGGGATCTAGTAGATTTAGATTTTCCAGATGAGTGCGTATACTACATCGAAACCCGACCCTCTATCTCTGAGTGTCCCTAGTATGCTGATATCATTAATTATATCATGGACCATACGTATCCAGAAGGAGTTACACCGCAACAAAGAAGGTGGTTACGTATTATCATAGCTAAATACATCATTATAGAGCAAGTGCTCTATCGGAAAGCGTTCGATGGAATGATCCTAAGATGTGACGACACAGAAGAATCCAAGAAGATTCTCCATGAATCCCATAGTGGAATGTGTGGAGGCCACTTCGGTGGTCATGCCACCACTCATAAAATACATTGAATGGGCTATTTCTGGCCTACTCTAGAACACGACACAGTAGAGTTCGTACGCAGGTGTCATAAGTGCCAAGAATTCTCCCATGAGATCTATATGTCGGTACAAGCTTTACAACCAATCACTACTCCATGGCCCTTTTCTACATGGGGCCTAGATTTAATAGGGAAATTATCTCCCTCGTCCACAGATGGCCATAATTTTATAATCACGGCCACTGAATATTTTACCAAATGGGTAGAGGCTATGCCTCTTACTACTATACCTGGTTCTGTAATCACCAAGTTCATTTTAAACCAAATCATTTACAGGTACGGTATCCCGCAAATCATTATCTACGATAATGGAACTTCTTTTAAGAATGAAGAGGTTCACGAGCTATGCAATAAATTTAAAATAAGCCATCATACGGCTTCCTTGTATTACCCTCAAGCCAATGGACAGGCTGAAGCGACGAATAAAACACTAAAATCCATTCTCATTAAAACGGTGAAAGAAAACAAACGAGATTGGCACTTGAAGTTATATCTGGCCTTATGGGCCCACTAAACCTCAATAAAAACACCAACAGGAGAAACTCCTTTTTCACTAGTATTCGAGGCAGAGGTAGTTCTCCCACTCAAGGTTGAAATACCTAGTCTTCGCATTTAATTACAAGGGATTCTGGATGAAGATGCTTACAGAGAAGCACGTCTTTCCCAGCTAGAAAGCCTAGATGAAACTAGGTTAGATGCTGAACAGTGGCATAGATTATATGCTGACCGGATGTGTCGGCAATATAATAAAAAATTCTATGAACGTGACATATATGAAGGTGATCTAGTTCTAAGACTAGACAACCGGATCAACAAGAAGACCGATGAAGGAAGGAAATTCTGGCCTAAATGGTTAGGCCCATACCAAGTCATGAAAGACTATGGGAATGGTGCATACTTCTTATGTACACTAGAAGGTGAGGAATTTGGTGAAATAGTCAATTCCCTGCACCTCAAGCGTTTTTACGCATAAGCAGCTAGCACTACTTATATATATATCTACATTGCATATTCATATAGATTAGGATCATATTGTCCGCTTATTTCATACACAAATGGTGATTAAGGAATCTATTCTCAAAGAAATTCATTACAAACTCATGATGTTGTTGGCATAAAAACTTTAATCATACTTCTCCATTTTCATGATATCATCAAATTATCTCGGAATCATTTTATCAAATAAAGCTAGACGTGGCAAAGTCTTAACAGTAACCATACCAAGATCTGCAAGTTTATTCTCACTTTTGATTTCTTCTTAGGGTAGGTGTCTTGCCTATGGTCTATTCTAGAAGCTTCATGGTGTCACATCTATCCCATATGTATATCTCTTTGGAAATAAACACATACTGACATTTTACTCAAATAAACAAGTCAAACATTGGTCAAACAGAAAATTTTAATTTTACACATTTCCTTGCCCCACTAGCCTTTGGTGATGATCTTGCATCTCTTACTAGT
This sequence comes from Taxus chinensis, assembly GCA_019776745.2. Taxonomy (NCBI): domain Eukaryota; kingdom Viridiplantae; phylum Streptophyta; class Pinopsida; order Cupressales; family Taxaceae; genus Taxus; species Taxus chinensis. Next base: position 257,074,301 of record CM034153.1, read on the forward strand.
GACGTAGGGTTGGGAATGCCCTTACGCACCCATAATTTTCCCACGGTGATAAACCCACGCTTCTTACTAGTAGCATGGGGCAAAGTGTGTGGGGTCCTCTTGACAAATAAATGCAAAAAGTCATACAAAAACAATTCAAACTTTGAAACTTTGAGTCAAAAACAAATGAATCAGATGTTCAAAGTCCCAAGAGAGTTAAAATCCTAAAAACCTAGATTTTGTCTACTGTGTAGCCATCTACGGGTCTAAGTCTGGATAAACTGTAAAGCAAGTTGCATCCAAAACTATGTAGTCACTCGAGTAGAGTAGACTTGTGGTGTCCTAATTTGGTTCCACCAAATCTTTGTCTGTCTTTCATCACTATCATTTCACTACACCTCATAACTTGCGCCCTTCCCAACTCTTGGCGATAAGCCCTCGCATCTTACTAGTTGCGTGGAGTTGGGGGTAGGGGTAGGTTTATCTATTCATCATACTGGTTTGTTTTCATCACTTTGCCAAAACAAACATGAAGTATCCAAAATTGCTTACAGAAACTAAGATTCAAAATCACATTATAACTACATCATCATATATCAGCATCATGAAACACAAAAGGGAAAGTAAAACACTTGCATCATTTGTTCACCATTGCATATATTCTAAAAGAAACATATAAACGTACATCGTAGCATACATGAGGAAACTGGAAATAGAAAGAAAGCCATGAATGCCAAGATTTTGATCCAGAACGAATGCATATATATAAATAATCAATGTTTATATACAATTCCATCATGCACTAAGCATGGTCAAAACACTCAAAGAGCACGGGATATACAAAAGAATATATAGTACAAAATCTACGAGAGCCAAGTGGCTTCTCAATCCCTACAGGACCCCTCTAAAGGTGCATGCCCATGCCTATGACTCTAGCTACGCCGGCACTCTGAATGCACGGAGGGCTCAGGATCTCGAGGGGCAGCCGCAGTCTCACCACAAGAATGGCTCCTCATCAGACGCTCAGCCATCCTATATCCCGCTAGCTTAGTGCGAAGGGTCGATACTATCCTGGTCACATGCAATATTGGAGAAAAGACATCGGTATGTCTGCCAGCTCCTGAAGGCTCCCTAGCATCCACAGACAGCTCTACGCGGGTCCTCTCCATGGGGATCATCAGGGTATCAGTGCATACCCTACGGATCAAGTCCTGCCACTCATTGGCGGTCTCTGCAAACAAAGGAGAAAACAAATTAGAAACAAAACAAGGAATTAAAAGATACAAGATAACAACTAAGGAGATCTTAACAAAGAAACAAACACTATAAGGGAGAGAGGGTAACTTACTCGAATCACCAGGCCTCCAAGATGGATCTACAGGGTCAGCGCCCGCCACAGATACCGCTACCGACTGAGGGGCTGCCCCTGTAGCTGGAGCAATGTAACACCCCGCAATAGACTCATCCTCCCCATGACCCTGGGAGAGTGGCTCCTCTGAAACTAGAGTCACCCTCTCTGCACTCTGCTTGGCCCTCTCCACCTACATGATGTCCTGGGTATCGTGCCACTCAGGATCATTGTCCTCGGTTTCCTCCTCTGTCTCCCCCCTATAAACTCCTCAGACTCATATTCTACCTCAATGGGGTCACTGCTGCTATGGCAGGACCCACGAAAATCTGAAGTAAAGTTACCTCAGGCGCACCAGCTCTCCCTCTGGCACGAACTATCCTCCTGGCTGCATTAGGAACGCCAGGAGTAACCACTGTCCAACCCCGGCCTCTAGGCCCCCCTCTAGCCTCTCAGACTGATCTATATACTGGCGCCACTAGGGGAAGCATACCCATGTATGGTAGGCCAAACTTCTGAGGAACTCGGCCAAAGGGGTGCATCTCCACTCGCCCCACTCTGTTAATAAGTTGCCCTGTCGTGGAGTAGGATATCAAGGTAAGAGCCTCCTCACCCCATATGCCTTCCATAGTCTGGTATGGTGTGGCCTCCATGTCGGCAGTAGTCAGGGAGGCAACTGGCTGATGAGGTGCTCTAAGCACCGACATGTCTGTCCATCTGGCTGCCCTCACAGCTCCAGGATCTGCCACCTCCACACCCCTACCATAAGGGATGAAATGCTCATAGACCCAACTCATGACTAGAGTCAGGTGGCTCAACGACTGCCCCTGTAAACAGACCACCTTGTATAAGTCATGGTAGGTGGTCCCAAGAATGTCTACTCCCCAGGAATATATCTGATCGTGCCCCTCTATCTATGTAATAATGGGGGACCAGCAATATAATAATGTATCTCCTCCCTTGTCCCCGATCAATCTCGAGGAAAGGATCCCCATGATGGCCTGGCAAAGTAGGGGGATGTGAAAAGAAGGAATAGATCGAACTCTCACCCCCTTCTTCAACCCCATGGAGATGACTGCATCTCCCATATATGTGGCCCACTATGTAATTTGTGCCTGTGAGCCTGATGTCTCTAGGGTGAGTCATCTCCCGATGATCGGGACCCTTGAAATGCAATAGACATCCTCCAATGTAATAGTCCACTCACCTCGGACCCCTGGCAATCAGAAGGTGTTTTGATATGAATCCCAGTATGAGAAAAAGTCACAAAGGATGTGACTAGATGGTGTAACATGGGGCACGCGTGAAATTCGTAGTATCCCAGCCCGCTGAAGAGTGTCCTCCTCATCCTGTGAGAGGGCATCTAGAACCCCTGGGAGCCAATCACACTCCCTCTCTCTACTCCACCAGATATACTCCTCCCTCGCCTGCATACACCCAAAAACACACAAAACAAAGCAAGTTAGCATCCAAGTAATACTAGAAAAATCATGAAAGCACGTAGAAATGTTAAAAATACAAACACAATCTCAAAAAGAGGTTCCTTTTGCATTCTGTGCAAAACCACCGCCTTAAGGGTGGCGGTCATGTAACCGCCACCCTGAATAGGGCGGTGGTCATGTAACTGCCGCCCTATGTACGGCAGTAGTCATGGTCCAAAAACCCACGCAGGTTTTTTAATTTAAAAAGCCTAAAAAATGTAAAAAATGACCATTTTACCTAAAAACAAAGCCTACCCAGTAGGCGCCCCCCCTAGGTGGACCTTTCAACACTGACATTTTCAAAAATTACCCCCCATGACAAAGTATTTAGTATTTCAAATTTAAGGTGATAAAAAGGAGAAATTGAAGAAAACTAACCTATGATCTCATGGGTCAATGTGTCGCACGTGGAGGCATGATCGCTATCTCGTCGCAAACGTTTTGACTCTACTCACGCAAGAAACTGTCACCATGGGTCCCAGAGCTAAAAATCAATCAAATCGACTCATGCAAATGAATAGGAAAATGGGCCCACTTTCATATATATAGCACTCTGATTCATTTTAAAATGACTTTTTCACAGGTTTGGAGCGCTGATGGAGGTAAGTTCCTATCCCCACACAAATGGTACGTTCTCATTCTCTGTTATTTTAGAATTTATTTTTCAAACTATTGTGTCTATCTACACTTGAGTTCTCTTTTCATTTTGCAGGTAACGGGAATTTTGGATGGCGTCATTTCAACACATGGATGTATCAGGTATAACTTCTAACTTCCCATTTCGGGACCGCCATACTCAGACCCACCGTTTTACACCTCTTCATGGCTAAAACACTTCTCCGAGGGGGCAATATGTACGTACCCAAAATTGTAAGGTACTGTACTACCAGAACAACATGACACGTGACCCAATGATGATATAGGTATACTCGCAAGGTGTTTGGGATCTAGAAAAGCTCTCCAAGTGTGCGTAAACATCCCACATGCCCCACTTAGCCCCCGCGTGCTTTATTTTTCCTTTTGCCCACTTTTATTAGCCTTTTTCTCTTCAGTGATGAAACCACCACCCTGCCTGGGTGGTGGTCTCGTGACCACCGCCCTAAATAGGGCGGCAGTCCTGTAACCGCTGCCCTGCTCAGGGCGTCCGTCCTTTACGTGTTTTCCAGAAAGCTCTTTTAACATGACTCACGTAAATTCAAAGTTTTACCAGCTTTTTTTCACCGCCATAAGCTTGCATTTATGATTCTGGTTCCTTGGAATAGTGTTTTGCCATTGTTTATAGTTTAAGAGTTCTATTTGGCTTTTACCTTGGGTAAATGCAAATGCTATAAATAGATGGCTTGTGCTCAAGCAAAAGGCCCCTCATTCACTTCTCATCTTCTCATTTTTAGTAATTCAGTCTTTTATTTTACTTAGGATTCATAGTTTAGTTCATTACATGCTTAGTTAGCATTGTTTTACTGTTGGTAAGCCACATATCCATCTTGTGCAAGTAGTGTTGTTATTTCATCCAATCCATTGGAGTAGAATAGCTTAGGAAGCCATTAAAGTTGTAGGTTTTGCTTCTCAAACAGGATAGTTTTAGGTTCTGGATGCTTTATGTTGCATGACTCGTAATAGATCCCGTTAGGAATTGTATAAGCCAAGCTCTGTACTCTTGCGTTATCCCTCTCCTACTCGCATTGTATTCGGTGTGTATTCTGAGATGCCTTTATCCCAATAACTACTTCTATTGATGCTAGCATTACACGCTTTTCTGGATCCACATGAACACGAAAGAACGAGGAGATCATACTAAGGGGACAAGATCACACACACCATCGGATTCGCCACTGTTCTGTAGAATCCAGGTTCTAACTTTCAAAGTTCTAGTTAGAATCATATCAAATAGAGTAGTTAATTTCTTTATTTCAATAAATTCTATTCTCGATATTGCCAGGGAAGCTGTGGGGATTGATAGTTTCTAAGAAACTATGATTCACTCCTCACTTCTGAGGTAGGATCGAGAATCTTGCAAATAGATTAGATGAGCAATTTTATTGTTTAGAATAGATCTACAAATTGCACAGACAAATAGCTACACTCAGTTATTTTGTTTGTTTTAAATTATTAGTTTAGTTGTCTTTCTAGATATTTTAAATAGTTGTTTTCTTAAATTCGTAAAGTTCATCAGAAAAACACAAAAAGATAGAGAAAACATATATGCTATAGATATACTTCACATAGTTAAGTTTCATTTTGTTACAGTTAATTTACTTTGTTACTTTTGTATGACAATCACAGGACCTAGAGAGCCCAGGGAATACATATTCGAGCCAATCGTGCCCCAGCCCAATCTCATCACAGCAATAACTGATATAGATCAAAATCTTAGGATTCAAGTCTTCTGAACAATGGTAAGCTTGCAAAAAATCAATTCTCAGTTGAGCGGACTAAACATAGAAGACGACCAAGCACACACGTTTTGGTCAAATCAACCGAACTACAGATTACCCTAGGAAAACATTCATATGACTGTAGAAGGGTTTGAAAGAGAACAAACCTTTGGTTGTGATCCTTTGGTCCCACAGCCAGATGCAGGAGACACTTTTCTGGATATATATACCAACCTAAGAATCCAGGTTGCACGAACGCCTGTAGGGTATTATGATAAAATCACACAATTGTTGATCCTAAACATAGAAGCTGAGAAAGCATACGATTACTAGATATTAGGGATTAGGACTTGATTTCACGCATGACCATAATAGGTCCACAACAACTAAGAGTCTACGGTTGTGACCCAAAAATCCCGCAGCCCAACAAATCCGCAGGAGAATTAGACATAGACACTGGCCTACGCACACTAGTATTCCAGTCTACTCCACTTCCACCTACCATCATCAAACAATTATCCTTGCTAGACACAATAGCTAACAAAGCTAGAGAGTTTTGGACTAGGCCAGAGAACCGTCCATAGGATTGGCTACATTTACCATCCACCATATGACCCTGTCCGGAGAAATACACGAAACTATCTCGGGTCATTTTCCACGTATTCCACAACTCATATATTGAATCACACCAGAGATTGATATTGATTAGAGCCTTCGAGCTGTTATCCTTGCTGACCGATCTATCACACCAGCCCAAGTTAGAAGGGCTTTCTTTGCTTTAGATTCAAAAATTCCATTAGTGCGCATTGAATACATTAGATTGCCTAACTAGTTTATCTGTATCTCACACATATTCCATACCCACCGACTGTCTCGGCATGATCTCGGGAGGTCGGGTGTGAGGAAGAGTCACTTGTAGATTCCCATTCTCACTTGTCACTTTTCCGTCATACAATCTCCCACACTGAAAGCTCTTGGAGTCAGTTTCTTATCAAACAACTTCAATTTCTCTTTGAATTTTACATGCCCTTGATAGGATACCCTTCTTTCTTCTTCTAACTCAACAATCTGATTTATGTGGATCCAACTAGATCATGCCACGTGTCCCAAGTGGCGGGGACGCGGGGAAAAATGGGAAATTTTCCAAAATTACAAAAAAAAGTCAAAACTTTCAAGGAAAACCCTTGGCTAAGTGAAGGAGAGAGAATTACTCATCCAATCAGCATCCGACATGTGTCGTCCAGGTGGCGGAGCGCGAGAAAAATTTTCAAAACCCATTTTTTCCTTTTTTTGCCCTAAATCTTCAAATCGCCATATCTTTCGATCCAGAGCTCGGATTTGCACGTTTTTTATATCATTGGAAAGATTATAAAATTCTCTACATGATTCTAAGGTCAATATTGAATTTTGGTTTAGTCTGGAGAGAGAAAGTTAAGAAACGGATCTGACGTGTGTTCATGGCCAGAAGTGACATTTCAGCGATCAAATTTAATGTAGAATGGGTCGCATTCTCCTCCATTTCGGTCAAAAATGATAGGGTATGGGTTTGTAAGGTCCCCTATGCTGTTTTAATGCATTCATTTTCTCTCTCCTGGGCTCGACCCATGGAATGTAAAAGCTGGATTTGGCTCATTTCTAAAGGGGGGAACACTTTTGGCATAACAGACTTCTTCTTTCACTTCCAGCAAGTGATTGTTGCAAGAACCAGACCTCTTCAAAGACTGTAATAGATTTTCTACCTCTATGAGGTTGTAATGCAATGGTTTTGACATTAGAAATGATAATGCAAACTTTTTGAATGGGTTTCAGTCCTTTGTTTGTATTATTTGTTTCATTTTAGGTCCTAAATTATATCTTATCAGCCTGTGTATGATTTTATGCTGCAATCTTTGGTTTGTGTCTATTTGCATGACAAGAATATTCACCACTCCTTTTGGTGCATCACCATCTTTAGTTAGTTTCAATTTTTTGCACTTTTATCCCTATCTCCTTGCAATTTAGAGTAGGATTAGGACCTAAACCTCTGTAGTTGTGCAAGCATTAGATCTAAATCAGAGCAGTTTGAGGAACCAGCCTCTAATATTGAGATTCCTCTCTCAGTTTCACAAGTCCCACACTTGGAGAGAGGTTTCCTTGTTGTGCAATCACACTGGATGCTAGAGTGATCAACCTAGAAATCTGATCAACATCCAGGGGTGCTGTGATTTGCAACTAACAGTTTTGGCACGCCCGGTGGGACTTAGAGGTCTCATTTTTATTGCAGCAAAGTTGATGTGCATCTGCTGTAATTTTCTTGCTTGAAAAGAGCTATTATTTGCATATCTGGCGACTCCAAGGGGAAGAATCAACTGGTTTTAGCAGTGCAGGCCAGAAAACTCATGAGAAGAATCACCACAAGGTCAAGAGTTGGAGAAGAAGAAGTGTTGTTTGAATACCTGCAATTATCTCCAAGAAGAAGGCAAAGAGGAAGAAGGATTCAAAGGTCTCCATCTCCACCAAACAGAACTCTCTCAACTCCTCCACCTGGTAGGCCTTTCATTTAGTCAATAAGGGTTTTAAGACCAATTAGAATGGCACAAAACAACCCCTATGTCAACTTCACAGGCAGCAGCCCACTTGCCCTCAATGCACAACATCCAATTCCTATAGCAGCCTTGAAGAACATTCCCTACTTCACTAGAGAAAATCAGACTACTCCAAGTGATCATGTTAAAGATATTGCTAACCTTTGTACAATTCATGAAATCAATGGGATGCAAGTGGCTGCCAAGTTACTGGCATCTTCATTCAAGGGTAAAGCATTGCAATGGTTTAGAAGCCTTGGAGCTGGTTCTATCACAAATTGGAATTAGCTGTGTATAGCACTTCACGAGTAATTTGGAGAAAAGGGAGACAACTTGTCTCTTTTGGAGCATCTGATAACCATTAAGAGAGCTCCCAATGAGTAGCTGATTGATTTCAACTTCAGATTTCAAAAGACTTGGGAGAGAATTCCAGTGGTAGTCAGGCCAACAGCAGAAGGTGATTTTCTCTACTATCTCAAAGCTCTAAATTCTGATATTTCTATGTTAATTCAGTCCATGGGAGGCATAACTATCCCTATGGCTTATAGAATTTCCATTAGGGCTGAAAATTGTTTGATCCAAGTTGGAAAACTTGCCCCTAGACCTCCCATGCCACTGTTTCCAAGTTTAGAGAGTCCAAACACCAATCAAGCACCTAATTTGGCTCCTTCTCCCACTCCTAGAAATCAGAGTTCAAATGAAGCTTCCACTTCATCTCCAAGTGCCCCAAATGAGCTTCAAGAAGTCATGAAGCAATTGTAAAACCTAGGCAATGAGCTGGTTACTCTCAAGAGGCAACAAGCCCAAGGTTTTAGACCTTCTTATCAACCCCAAGCTCAGCCTAACAGGCATCCATACCAACCACAAAGGCCACCTAATCTAGTTGCAAATATGAATCAAACAAGGCGTCCTGCCAATAGACCATTTCAGTCCTATAATCCAAATGCCATATCTACCTCTAAGGCATTGGTGCCGACACAAAACAACATTGCCCAGGAGTATGATTGGTGTTTTCCATGCAATGAGCCTCATAACCAATCCATGTGCTTCAATGGTGCTTTGAACCAAGCACTAATGGTGACAACTACTGGTGTAGAGGGTGACGGCAGTCAAGGAAACAACCAACAACAAGAAGCATTCCAACAGAAATCAACCCCAAATGAAACCACATTGGTAAACTGGAAAGCAGAAGATTTTTGTGGCATGAACCAGGTAGTTTGTCAAGGTGTTGCAGCCAACACAAGGTCAAAAAGAAGGAATTTGGGTGAAGAACAGCCATTAGCCCCAACCAATCCACATTCTTCCATGGCTCCACAAATGATTGGCAAGCAAAATCTAATTTCAAATGCACAAGGGCAGCCAAGAAAAGCCCCTAGGCCAACTCAAATGCCAGCTGTTGCTGCCCACATGCAAGGAGTGAATGTGTAAACCAAGGGACAGCAAAGAGATCCTTCATCACCATTCAGTATCATTGATTAGATGAAGAAGACAAACGTCAATATATCAATGTGGGAATTCCTATCCATCCCAGGCCAAAGAGATCTGCTGCAAGCTTCCATGAAGGACTGGCCAACTTCAAATCAGTAGGTTCAGATGCAAGACAAACTGCTTACAAATGCTGCTCACCCTGAGGGGAAATCATGGAGGATAGCAAGGTAAAATGTTGAAGCCCCCTCCTTTCTATGTTTCATTAATCATTGGAAATCAGCTAGTACATAATTGCATGATAGACTCCGGGGCAAGTAGCTCAGTAATGCCTAAAAAAATAACAGATCAGCTAGGGCTCCAGTATGAAACCATATCCAAAGGGGTAGTGCAGTTGGATGGGAAAACAGTAGCGACAGTTGGAGTGATTAGAAACTTGAGTCTCACCTTGCATGCATGTCCAAATGTTGTTGTTTTACAAGATGTATCAGTCATAGACCTTCCACCACTCTTTGCCCTATGCTTGTCAAGGGACTTCACAGCCAAGATTGGGGGATATTTGTCTACTGATTGGTCACACATGCTATTCAGAACAAGGTATGGAACTAAGGCTACAATCAGGTCTGAACCTATTACAAACTTTCACATTGAGCCTTACACTCCAAGTTAGATTAATGCCAATTACTCAGCATTTGATTAAGAAGATCACCCAAGCACTGATGAAGCTGACACTAAGGTTGGAAGCATCCCGGATCTAACTCTTGATGAATGGGCAAACAAGATACATGCTTTTGATCCTTATCAAGAAGTAAAACAGTCTGAGCTAGGGGTCTATTACATACACGAAGAAAATCAGCCTATTCCTAGCATCACCAAGCCAAACCACAAGGATGACAATGAGGTATGGCAGCTAATTTTTGATGGATCAAGGAGTAGACAAGGTGCAGGAGGTGGAGCTATGCTTGTCTCACCTCAAGGTGTAAAGTACTATTCAGCTTTTAGATTTCAGTTTGCATGCTCCAATAACACTGCTGAATATGAAGCCTTAGTGCAAGGGATGCATTGGGTAGTAAAAAATAAAATAAAGAACTTGTAAGTCTTTGGTGAAAGTGAATTGATTATAAATCAGGTCAAGGGATAGCATGCTACCAAGAATGATCTTCTCAAGTGCTACAAGAACAGGGTGTGGGACCTCATGGAAGATTTTGAGGGTTTTGGCATCAAATCCATTCCTAGGGAAGAGAATCAAGCTGCTGACAGGCTTGTAGCAGTAGGGGCAGCCTTTGACATTGTGGAAAGCATTCAACAAGACAAGGTATAGCCAAACATCCACGTGATTGTGAGGCCTTCAGTGCCAGATAACAATGTTAGTTGGCAAGTGTTTGAAAATGACCAGCAAATCATCCATTTCTTGCAAGAAGAAGCTAAGTTCTCAGCCAAGAATCAAGAAAGATTGGAACAGCAGTATGGCGACCAAGTGGTACAGCTGAGAACTAACAAGCTGCCCAAGGGACTAATCACTTTGGATTCCATTTTTAACCCTAATGATCAGTTTAGAAAGGAAAAAGTAAACATTCAGGTCAAGAGAGAGGATTCAGTATCCATCTTGGTAGAAGAGAATAAACCATTGCAAATTGGAAGGATAAAAACTGAACAAGAAAGGTATGAGTTCATACAGCTGTGTCAAGAGTTCCCTGACGTACTTGCTTGGAGCTATGAAGACTTGAAAGGTTTCAATCCCAACTTAGCTCAGCATACCATCGAATTGGATCCAAATACTAAGCTTGTCAGGAAGAAACAAAGACCAGTCAATCCACACATGGAGCCTCTCATGAGGAAAGAATTGGACAAGCTGATTGACTCAAGGATCATATTCCCAATCAAGCATTCTAGTTGGGTTGCCAACTTAGTTCCAGTCAGAAAGAAGAGTGGAGAGATCAGACTATGTGTTGACTTCAGAGACTTGAATAGAGCCTCTCTCAAAGACCATTACCCACTCCCTTCCATGGAGCAAATCTTGCAAGTTGTGGCTGGCTCTGAGAGGTTTTCACTACTTGATGGCTACTCAGGCTACAATCAGATTATGGTGAAGGAAGAGGACAAGTTCAAGACATCCTTCACAACCAAATGGTGAACTTTTCCTTACAGGAAAATGCCATTTGGGCTGTCCAACGCTGGTGCTACCTTCCAAAGGGCAATGGACATGGCATTCAAAGGTTTGATTAACAATGTGGTGCTGATTTACCTTGATGATATCACTATTTTTTCAAAAAATGCAGCAGACCACCTCTCTCATTTCAGACAAGTCTTCATGAGGTGCAGGAGATTTGGAGTGTCTTTGAATCCTAAGAAGTGCATCTTTCTTATACATGAAGGAAAGCTCCTTGGCCATATTGTCTCCAAGAAAGGATTAGCAACTGATCCAGAGAGGGTTGAAGCCATAAGAGCACTACCATTGCTAAGCCACAAGAAATCCCTTCAGAGTTTCTTGGGAAGGATAAACTTTGTTCGGAGGTTTGTCCCAGATTTTTTAGACCTTGTCAAGCCCATCACCAGAATGTTAAAGAAGAGCATGGATTTCAAGTGGACAGTAGAAGGCAAGGAGATTTTTGAAGCAATCAAAGAAGCCATCTCTCAAGCACCAACTCTCATCAACCCGGACTTCTCCAAGGATTTCATCCTCTATGCATTTGGAGGTAATGACACTATTTCTGCCATTTTGGTACAGTAGAACAAGGATAATGATGAGCAGCCAATTTCCTTCTTCAGCCGGAGCCTAGATGACTATGAGGTGAGGTACTCTTTTATTGAGAAGCATGTGCTGGCAGTAATCATAAGCTTGAAGAAATTCAAGCACTTAGTCTCAAACAACAAGGTCCAGTTGCTGGTCTCACATGCTAGAGTCAAGGACTTCCTCCTCAACAAGGATTTGAATGAGAAAAGGGCAGGTTGGATCACCTGTGTCATGGAGTATGACATTGAGATCAAGATCACCAAGCTAATAAGAGGGAAAGGATTGTGTGAGCAGCTGGTTTTGGGGAAGCAAAAATAAGTATGCAATGAGGAAGAGGCTATTTTGACAGTCCAGGATAGCCATGATCCAAGTGGCAATCAAGAAGAAGACAATGCTGCCCCCACTCCTTGCTGGACCCAAGATATTATACACTTCCTAGGCACAGGCCTATGCCCTCTGGAGATGAACAAGACCCAAAGGACACACTTCAGATTGCAGGCTGTCCCGTATGCCATCGTTGATGGAGTTTTGTTTAAGAAAGATGTGAATGGAGTGCTGCTGAGATGCATTAGCACAAATCAGATTCAAAGGGTGTTGAAAGAGTTCCATGGTGGACCAGCTGGTGGTCATTTTGTACCAAGAGTGATAGCTCTAAAAATCATGAAGGCTGGTTATTATTGGCCTAATATCTTCAGTGATTGCTATGCATGGATCAAGAGGTGTAAGAATTGTGCATTCTTCACAGGAAAAGAGAGACTTGCTACCCTTCCATTGCATCCAATCTCAGTAGACCAGCCATTAATGCAATGGGGTTTGGAGTTCATTGGAGTCATTAATCCCAATTCAAGCCAAGGGCACAAATGGATTTTGACAGCCACAGACTACTTCACCAAATGGACAGAAGTAGTAGCACTCAAAGAGGCAAATGAGTCTAGCATCTTAGACTTTTATGAGGGGATAACAACCAGATTTTGTGTACCTACTACAATAATCTCTGATAATGCATTGGCATTCATTGGATCTAAGGTGACTGAGTGGGCTGTCAAGAACGGTATCTACCTAAGCACTTCATCAAACTATTACCCTCAAAGTAATGGCCAGGCCGAGCCTACAAACAAGAACTTGTTAAGGATCATTAGGAGGAATCTTGATGAGAATCAGAGGTCTTGGCATACCAAAATGAAATCAGCCTTATGGGCTGATAGGATAACTCCCAAGAGATCCACAGGTAACTCTCCATTCAAACTTGTCTATGGAAGAGAGGCAATCTTGCCCATGTCACTTGAGTTGCTAACATTGGAACTCATGAAGCAGCTGGAGTTGCTAGAGTTTGAGCCCATGGAGGTGAGGTATGCAGAGTTGATGGAGCTGCAAGAGATCAGAAATCAGGCATCCCAAGCAATGGAAAAGGATCAAGCTTTGATCAAGAAGACCTTTGATAAGAAGGCCAAGGATAGATCTTTTCAAGTTGGAGATCTAGTGTTGAAATGGGATGTGGATAAAGCAAACCGGGAAGGCATTCAAAATTTGATGCCATTTGGAGTGGCCCATACATGGTCACGAAGTGCAAGAACAGTAATGCTTTCCAATTGGCCCCATTGGACGGTGAAGAACTGTAGATTCCAGTAAATGGAATCTATCTCAAGCGTTGCTTCTAGAGGGAAATTCACTACCTTGTAAATATTAGATTATATTTTCATTCCTCCAAGTGCTCGTGCACATTGTTTTGTTGTAGGTTAGTTTTGTTTTCCCTAAGTGCTTTGGCACAGCTTGCTGTCCATGGAGATGTTTTTCAGTCCTTACTTCTATCAGGTGATATTCCATCTTCCTCCTTACACATTCTAAGTCAGTTGGGGTTCTAAACAGAATATTTGATGACTCCATGCCCAATGGACTGCTTCAAGCAACTAGTATCTTCTACCTAGTAGGCAGGTGACCCCGTTGAGTCGCCAAATTGTTATCCAAAATTCACCCCCCAGGGTAATTTTCATAACATGCATTAAATTCAAGTCCTAGGCAGATAGATTGATTCAAGGAAAAAAATCATGTTTCTAGGGTACCCTCGGATTTTTTCTAACTCTCCTGTCCAAGGAGAAAAGAGCAAGTTCTAAAAAGGGTGAAAAAGTTGCAAAAACAAGCTTGGGATAGAAAAAATCATGAAAATTGGGTAAGTCCTGGTCCAGGCAGCCCTTGGGACAGTTGGGACATAAGGACGCGCGGGACACGAAAAGGTGAACCGGACGAAGGTAAAAGCAAAATCGACTAACTGCTGAGTGGAACAGTCTAGGACATATGGGCCGTGAGGACGCGAAGGATGCGAAAAGCTGGCAAGCCCGAGGATGAATCAGGAAACGCCATGTGTCACAAGGGAAAACATCCCAAAATTTCAAAGGGGAAGGTTTAAAGTGCTGGCCTAAGCCAATAAAAAGAGGACACGTGTCCTAAGGGGAAAGGGAGTGTGGAGCTCAGGGAGAAATTAGAGAATTTGGAAAAAGTTTTGGCCAAAAACTAAAAGGTAAAGGATGACCCCGCGCCCCTATCCTCCAACCAGATCATGCCACGTGTCCCAAGTGGCGGGGACGTGGGGAAAAATGGGAAATTTTCCAAAATTACAAAAAAATTCAAAACTTTCAAGGAAAACCTGCGGGTAAGGGAAGGAGAGAGAATTTATCATCCAATCAGCATCCGACACGTGTCATCCAGGTGGCGAAGCATGGGAAAAATTTTCAAAACCCATTTTTGCCTGTTTTGTGCCCTAAATCTTCAGATCGCCATATCTTTCGATCCAGAGCTCAGATTTGCACGTTCTTTATATCATTGGAAAGCTTATAAAATTATCTACATGATTTCAGGGTCAATATTGAATTTTGGTTTAGTCTAGAGAGAGAAAGTTAAGAAATGGCTCTGACGCGTGTTCATGGCTAGAAGTGACATTTCAGTGACCAAATTTAATGCAGAATGGGTCACATTCTCCTCCATTTCAGTCTAAAATGATAGGGTATGGGTTTGTAAGGTCCCCCATGCTGTTTTAATGCATTGGTAGTCAATGAGGAATGGGTTCCCACATTTTTTGTACATTTTCTCTCTCTTGGGCTCGATCCATGGAATGTAAAAGCTAAATTTGGCTCATTTCTAAAGGGGGGAACACTTTTGGCATAACAGACTTCTTCTTTCACTTCCAGCAAGTGATAGTTGTAAGAACTAGACCTCTTCAAAGACTGTAACAGCTTTTCTACCTCTCTGAGGTTGTAATGTAGTGGTTTTGACATTAGAAATGATAATGCAAACTTTGTGAATGGGTTTCAGTCCTTTGTTTGTATTATTTGTTTCATTTCAGATCCTAAATTATATCTTATCAGCCTGTGTATGATTTTATGCTGCAATCTTTGGTTTGTGTCTATTTGCATGAAAAGAATATTCACCACTCCTTTTGGCGCATCACCATCTTTAGTTAGTTTCAATTTTTTGCACTTCTATCCCTATCTCCTTGCAATTTAGATTAGGATTATGACCTGAACCTCTGTAGTTGTGCAAGCATTAGATCTAAATCAGAGGAGCTTGAGGAACCAACCTCTAATATGGAGATTCCTCTCTCAGTTTCAAAAGTCCCACACTTGGAGAGAGGTTTCCATGTTGTGCAATCACATTGGATGCTAGAGTGATCAACCTGACAATCTGATCAACATCCAGGGGTGCTATGATTTACAACTAACAGGACCCATTTTGTAACCTCTGTCAGCGAAGGAGAATGAATATTTCCTTCTTTACATAAATTTGAAAGGATACCTACACCACAATTTAACTCTCACAAGTTGTCACTTATAAAGAATGGTGATATTTCCTAAACAGGGTTGAGGTTACTAGAGACATTATGGAATCTTGATTGCTTCTACATATTTTGGTGGTAGAATTTATACCTTTTTGGACATACAGGGAAAACATGGGTAGTTCAGGTAGGATTCATTATTTTGAATAATTTTTTAGTTGGAGATTAAGAAGGATAAAATTGATTATGCCAGATCTTTGATAACCTTCACAACAATTGGAATACTAAATGACAAAAAGCTTCATAATAGATAAAATACTCCTTCGACTTGAAGGTGTGCATCAATAGAGGCCAAGATTTTCACAGTTTTACACAATATCCAAGAATTTAACATGCAAGCTTGAGCTAAAGACTCAATTAAACATCAAAGACCCATAGTTACTCATCCTTAAGATACAATCAAAGGCTTACAAACAATCTTTATCAACAAATGATAGTAAAGTGATTTTAAATTGTTTATCTCATTACAGGTTGAAGGCTCTTCTTGAAATGAAATTGTAAATGCCACTAAATTGTCACATGGACAAGATCCTATGAGATTTGGAGGGAATTTAACACAAGATTGAAATAGGTATAAGAAAAACTAATTCAATACATTCTAAAATAAATCAAACACAAATTGGTCCAATATTGACACAGATTAATTTGAAATTGATTAGATTCATCAGTAGGGGAAAGTTTCTTTGAGCAGTCTCAGATCTTGTCAATGGTTGTACACTCGCAACCAACTTGACATGATTGAAATCTAAACCAAAGGAAATTAATAGGTTTCTCAGATCAGTCTCTCAGGAAGATGGGATCTCTCAGATTTTCTCTTAAGAATTCAACCCACGACCCTTTGCAAGAGTATTCTCATTTCATTTATACATTTCATGCACTCACTCATCCCAAAATTTCCCCCTAAAAACAAGAATATTCAAGGAACCTTTACTTGTTACCAATTTGCCTCAGAAAGTGATTTTTAACAAATTTACACTTGTAGCTGCCAGGTGGAAAAATCATGAACTGATCACATTTCTCAGTCCCTTGACTAATAACTAGGATTCGATGCCATAAATTTATGATAGTCCTTTTAATCATTTTTCTATTCTGTCATGTGAGAAATCCCCATTTTATTCATTTTCTGGTGGCCTTGTAAGCTGGATCTGACAGGAAATCCTTTTCACCCTCGAGGCAACACCTTTTTCATCCTTTGTTCCTGTAACCTCCATCATTTAATCCTTTTCCCTCTCTTTCCTCTGCAACTCTGTCCCGAATCTAGCTTCTCTGGTAATTCACACTTTTGCAAGTTCCCTAGCAATTCCAGCTTTAAAATATCAACCTTAACAATCTTTGGACTCAAAAATTAAGTTCTAAATCCATTTAATGACACTTTGAAAACAAAAATGACAAGGAATTTCATTAAAAATTTATGAAAAACAATGCGTATTTGTATCTCTAGGAGTCTCGGAGCAAAAATGGTGGAAAATAGATGCAATGCACAACAACCATTGATTCTACCCTTTATTAACTTTATATCAGAGCCATCCACATGTTTGCTTGGTGCAACTACAAAGGTGAAGTATAAAGGCAAGTTTCCAAACAAGCACGGGCCTTCCACGTGCCCTAGACCCAAGAAAATTACTTTTTAGCCTTTAAAAAGTCTCAGTATAAAAGGATCTAGCAGAAGCCTCCACGTGTCTCTTTGGTACACCTTTGATATGGTACCCAAAAGCAGAGACCCCAAACAAGCACGCGCTCACCACGTGTCTCATCCCGACATAGTTGTTGAAATAATTTAGGGACCAGTAGAAGGCACCATGTGTCTAGGGTCTAAGACAGTTTACTTTTCCATTGAAAAGACCAAGCAAGGGGAGAGTGAGCGGAAGCCTTCACGTGCCTTACTGGCTTATTTTTGATATGGTGCCCAAAAGTGGAGACCCCAAACAAACGTGGGCTCACCACGTGTCCTTTCAGTACTCTTTCAAAATAAAACTCAGGGGTAGGTTCCCAGATAAGTGCAATCTCTCCAGGTGTCCCAAGCCTTAGAAATTTTCTTGAAAATTTTAAGTATAGAGCAGATCTAGCGGAAGTCTCGATGTGTCTTCCGGGTGCAACTTTGGGATGGTACCCAAAATTGGAGACCCTAAACAAGCACGGGATCACCACATGTCTCCTTGGTGCAACTGCTAAGGTGGGACCTAGAGGCATATCCTCAAATGAGTTCCAGCCATCCAGATGTCCATGGTATGATAAAGCTACACCAGACACATGAAAAAATTGTCTAAGTCTGGGCAATGGCAGCGAAAACCTGCACGTGTCTCCCTGTTGCAACTCCAAAGGTCAAAGCAAGAGGTAACTTTTCAGATGAGCATCATCCCTCCATGTGGACAAGATTTGAGTTGAAGTGGGCCTTAGAGTTTTAAATTTCCCCGCCAAGTTGCATCCAATCAGAATAGGCCACGTTTCCACAGACGCTGAGATATAAATTGATGGGGAAAACACACCTGTCAAATAGTAAAATGTAGGGAAATTGCCATTTGCACCTGGAAATGAATCTTTATTTAAGGATAGATAATTTGGAAATGATATAAGGCCCAAATTTGATCCACTGAGCCATATCCAATCAGAAAGGACCATGTTTCCATAGATATTAGGACAAAAATTGACAAGGAAAACAAAACGTGATTGTGGAAAAATGGAAGGAAGGGAAAAAACCTTATTTTACGCCCAAGTTACAAATCTTTTCACATGGACAGGGGAATGGAAAACAAATTTTAGACTTTAAGTGATCCTTGACCAAAGAAAAATACTGATAATGGTAAACAAATGAAGGATAGAGCTTTCACGCATCAACATGGGAAGATAGAAAATATGACAGAGCCCGCAAACTGAAGAATTTCAAGGAAAAATGGGGAGAGATAAAATTGAGCACCAACACTACCAATAGGTTATCGCAAGAAATTTTCAAATTTCAAAGGAAATGACACACAACATAGTGAAGAACACATTACTATTTTCTTGACATCATGTGGAATTCTTGGTGTCCAACATGAAGATGTCACTGTAAGATTGTTCGTGGAATCTCTCCAAGGAAAAGTAGTATAATGGTTCTATCTCCTACCTTCCCAATCCATCACTTGTTGGAACATCATCAAGAATACCTTTAAGGAAATATTTAAATCAAATGAAGACTGTTAAGACCTCTAGCTGTAGTTAGCTCAAATGAAGAAAGGAGAAAGTGAAACTATGAGAGACATCGTGGCCTGTTTCAACTGGATGTTTCACAGGATATCGGAAGAAGATTCACCATCTAAAAATAATGTCAAGAGATTCTTTATTAGTTCTCAATCACCGGAGGTGGGATTTATCCTATGAATAGTTCAACTAAGGGATATTGTAGAAGCAAAAATATTGGCCATTGAACTTGATGATGATCTTATCCTGTCTGGAAAGATCAAGAATCCCTCAAAGGGAAAAAAATCAATGTCTTGGAGATGAAAGAATGGATCCTTTTTGTATAAAATGGAAAATAAAATGACATCATTGAGGAGGGAAATATTTAAATTAATTTCTTCTCAAAGAAGCAATAGAAATTAGATTGCATGAGCACCTCGAAGGATTTCCTTGGAGGCCCCACCTATTGATGCAAGTTATACAAGGAAAATGAAGAGGAGATTGAACAAGAAAATGAAGGTGGTGATTTCCTATAAAGTGATGAGTTTGAGAATGACACACAAATTAGATTCTATGAATATTTAGGAGGTGATGAAGATGATGAAGAATATGTACCTAGCTTCTTATGTGTTATATTCACTTGTTCTCAGTCTGAGAAAGAGGGATCTTTCTCCACTGTTGAAAGGAAAAAGAAGACTGAAGATCCTCCTATGGTGACTCTGCAAAACAAAATAATTAGCTAAGGATCTCTACTCCCAGCCTCCATAAATTCCACATTATTGAAGCCTTATCCTATAGTAAATAAGAAGTCCCCAACAATTCCAAGTAAGTATTCTGATACCTCTTTTAATTCTAAATCTAAATTTTCTCCTGTAAAATCAAGTACTTTGAAAGCTCCTAGTGTACCTTTCAAGATCCCCTTTGTTCCCCAAAAATCTACTCATGCTTCCAAACCTATCCTAAATCCAAAATTAGTCCCTTCATCACCCTCTCCCACATCTTCTCCTTTTGACTTCATAGAATATGCGAACAAATCCAAAGTGTAGATTACTGAAACTGAATATTTGCGGACTCACCCTGAACAATTTGAGAGATTTGTCTGATATATTAGGAATGGAATTTTAACACCCGATGTTGCAACACCCAATTCTAAAGGATTAATACCAAACCCACCTACTCCCCCCTCACAGAGCATGATTTCCTTGAGTGCATCCAAGACTGACAAGGTCGATCCTTTCTACATCTCCTTCTTCTTGAAGAATATGTGATGAACAATTATATAATAGATTCTGGTACCTCAAAAAATGTGATGTGTTTAAAGGTCGCCAAGGTTCTTAAACTCACCATGACTCCACCTAGTGGATATTGTTTCCCTTTGGAATCAAAATAGGCCCCACTTGTAGGGAAGGTTAAAAATGCATAGGTGGCTCTTTCCAGATTTCTAGACAAGAAAGTTTCAACGATGATTTTGGTAGTAGACATTCCAGATTCATTTGGAATGTTGCTAAGTAGGTATTTCTGTCAGTATTTAGGGTGTAAAATTTAGATGATTTTTTCTTTCGTAACCATATTAGTGAAAGGGGACATAGAGAAATTTCTTCCAGAGAAGAAGATGAGGTACACAGTGTGAAATTCTGAAATCCCATAAACCAACATCTTGTATCAAGATAACAAGAAGATGAATTAATTTATGATAAATAAGGAGGAAGAGGATATTCCTATTTTTATAGGGCCAACAAGGCATGGAACTTGAAGAATCATTGAGGATATTTGAGTTATAAGAGGGAAGATCTTAATTTCCAAACAATGCAAACCATAAAGAAGAGGAAATGGTTCTTGGTGATTTCCAAATAGAAAAATCAGCTTATGTGCTTATCCGTGATGAAGAGATATTCTCATTTCCATTTTAAGATGAGGAATCCCTTAATCATGTCACCCAGGAAGAGACCAATTCATTCTGCAATGATCCCTCAAATAGTGGGAAAGAACCATATTTACAAGAACTACTAAGAGCCACGGAAGAAAAAGATGACCCTGAGCTCAGTCTCAAACTCCTGATGTAAGACATGAATCTACAAGACAAGTGTGAATCTTATTTGAAAGCCTTAACTAGTGTGAAGATTGGCCATGTTGAAATAAATTAATAGTAAAAATAAAACTCCCCTCCTGAGCCAATAGTTGATGGATGCAATGATGAAATCAAGGTGCTTTCTTTCCAATTCTAAGAGTAAGAATTTTTTTTGTGATGAAGAAATGGAAGCAAAGAATTTTGAGGCCTTTGAATCTGAAGCTCCTCTAGAAAAAGGAGTTATAGAATGAAATTATTCTCAATATGATGAAGTAATCCCTTCGAATAGTTTCCTTAAGCTGCAAAATAAGTATCCTTCAA
Organism: Taxus chinensis; assembly: GCA_019776745.2. Taxonomy (NCBI): domain Eukaryota; kingdom Viridiplantae; phylum Streptophyta; class Pinopsida; order Cupressales; family Taxaceae; genus Taxus; species Taxus chinensis. The sequence goes on from CM034153.1 coordinate 257,095,578, forward strand.
AGAAATACAAAGATGAGCTGCAGGAAGTGACAAAGGTGATCTATGTGCATGAACTATTGGATGCAGTGGAAGTTGCAGAAGACCCCAAGATGATTCTTGATATCATAACTTGTGCCATGGCCATACAAGAAAAGTATGAGGTTACTTCTAGTCCTCCTATCAGTACTCAAACACCTCACAATCGAGTAGAGATAAAGGATGAATCTAAGGTTTCTCATGGAGAATATATTAGTGATTATAGACCTGCGAAAGAAAGTAACTCAAAATATTCAAGAAATTTGAATGAAAATCAGCTTTGGGGAAGTGATGATATGCTCAATGAAGAATCAGCTATGTTGATAAACATGGAAGGCAGCTGACACTATGAAACCAATTTCAAAGAACATGAAGGTAGGGTAATTTCCAAGAGAATACTTGAGCATAAAGAATATCACGTGGAATAACTCCTACCAAAAACACAGACAGTCGTGAAAAAATCTAGCTTTAATAAATAGTCAATGAGAGGAGGATACTTTCTGGAACCAGTGAATGGCTTTGTAGAACAACATCACTCAGTTTTTCCCACTCAGGGTTAAATTTTGAGGAATGAAAAATGCTTCAGTGAAAGTGGGTTGTCCCATGCCTTGTACCCTAGGTGATTGTTAGGTGTGTTTCCCTTTTTTTTTCATTTCCTTTCCGTGTGTGTTGTGTGTTTCCTTTCTTTTTTCTTAGTGTTTGTGTGTTTCCTTCTTCACTCTAGTCTCTCTTGTTGTAAGTTATACATGACTCTGCAGGGCCTAATGGATAAGGCATTGGTCAATGGATCATATGGTCTAAAGTTGAGATTCTGGATACTCCATGTCATGTCTTTTCTATGTTTAGTCCATGTCATGTCTGTAAGCTAGAGCCAATTGTTGTCGTACAAATTTAAAACAAGCAAATTGATAATTTCCAAACATGAAAATGATACCCCTATAGAAAAAATTTAATGTTTTATCATTCTGAGGCACCCTAGGTCTACCTAGTTAGTATACTAACCTCTGAATTGATGTTAATTCATTCCCCTAAGTGATTTAGGAAAGTAAAATCAACCCCCCAGGGTATTTTAGGAGTTCTTTAAAAAATGCTATCTCTAGGAAGTGTTCAGAACGACTATCACTGGCCTTCCTAAGACTGGAAAAAACCACCTAAAATGGAACAAAGGATATAAAACCAACATGGAGGTGAATTGAAGACATCTAAACATCATGGAAGTGATTTTGGAATATTCAGGGAAGATTTAAGGAGTTTGGAGCAGTTTGATCAAAATCAGGTTTCACATGCTTAGGTAGTGCACAGGCCAAAACAATTGTTGAGATTCCAAAGGTGATTCTGGAAGCTCCAGATGGATTTAGGAGAAAATAAAAATCATCAAAAATGGAATTCCAAGACCTAAAAGATGGTGAAATTTATTTGTTCACAACACTTTGGAGAAATGGTTTTGCAAGACATTTTTCTCATGTCTAGGTGGAGTACCATATAAAAATTATGATATTTAAGGGATAAAATTGATGAATCAATACCTAATACCCCCACTATTTGATTCATAATTCCATTTCTAGTCAATATCATATAAAATTTCATAAAAACATTCCATCCAGAGCTCAAGATATTGTCGTCGTAAGTTGTCCTCAAGGTTCAGGAGTTAGTCAAAGTTTCAACTCTAGGATCCTAGCGGGATTTTGTGTCCCTGAAGTTTAGGGAAATAAATTTTTGGAAAATTTACCCATCCCCCATGAATCACTCTGGACCCACATATGACCTCCATGATCACCAATTGAGCCCCTAGGTGCTTGCGGGAGCTCAAATCCTTCACTGTCGAATCGTTGCCACGTGTCATCACCTTAAGCACTATGTAATTTGATGTCCCTCATGTACCTTTGAGGTGAGGGACATAAAACATTGAAAAAATGTGCCCATCCCCTAAGGATAATCCTATTCACTCATGTGACCTCTTCAAGAGAAAATTTCCATCCCCAGGTGCTTGTCAGGCCTTCATTCCCTGCCATCGGATCTTTGCCACATGTCATCACCTTACTCACCATGGAATTTGATGTCCCTTACATATATTTGAGGTGAGTGAAATCGGTGACATTAAAATGCACCTCATCCTTTCAGAACTTTAATTTTCAAATTTTAAAAATCCCTCCTGCTTCTAACTTCTAATATCTAACTCCTTTATGCACAACTTTCTTTATAACTTTCTCTGCAACTTCTCACCACCACTCCACCATTACCAAATCTCAAACCATATTTAACATAGAAAATAAATCCTTCACTCCATCAAAATATGTAGGTTCTATAAGAAATATTGATCAAACAAAGAATGAAGAAGCTAGAAGTTTGAAAATATCCATTGTCATGAAACCGAAAAATTGAAGAGATCTTAAAAACCAGTGCACGGTTTGACAAACCATATGTTATTGAGTTTTTCTCTCTTTAAGGACATTAAAAAACCATATTCAAACCTCCCATTCTTAACAATGAATTCTTATAGTAAATAAATTTCACTTCCGGTTCTATGAAGAACAAAGCTCAATTTCCCGTTAAACCGACAACTAGATCGAAGAGAAATTTCACCAGTGAGACAAGAAGTAAAAACCTATCACAATGGAGTTGATTTCATCTAAAATGGAGAAAAAAATAGAACTAAAAGTTTCAATCTCCATTAATGGCTGAAATGACACAATATTGGAAAAAATCAGTGAGCTATCTCTCCACTTCTCAAGGTTCTAGTGGGAGAAATCACACAAACATTGGAGGGAATGATCATTGAAAAATTTAGTTTCGCGTGAATTATTTTTTGTGCCATGAAGTCCCTATTTTTTTGGGATATAGAGGAATTATTTTTCATTAGATTTCTTCCCTGTCACATGAATAAAATTGGTAAAAAAGGAAGCGAGCTACCTCTTTACTTCTCAGGGTTCTAGTGGGCAAAATCACCCGAAAATTGGAGGGAATGATTGTTGAAAAATATAGTTTCACATAAACTAGTTTTTGGGCCATGAAGTACCTATTTTTAAGGGGTAGGGAGGGCCATTTATTTTTCAGTATTATATTCCTACCACTAAAATTCTCATTTTCCCAGTTTTTCAGATGGAGTAATTCCTCAAAATTTAGAGCATGGAACCCTGAAATAAAGCCCAGAATTTCAAGACCTATTTTGTTGCAATATGATATCCATGGTGCACTTACTAAAAATAGCATGCCTTCCTATATAGGTGTCTATTAATTCAGGTAAGCCAACATTTTGATATGTTACAAATAATTCAGTGAACACAGAGGGAAGTATAATAGGAAAAGTCATCGAAAAGGTCATTTTGGCTTGCAATTCACACTTACTAAAAATAGTAAGTGGTTCCACAAGCCCTTGCTATAAATAGCTAGTTGGTCTAAAAGGCTAGAGGGGCACAATAAGAAGAAATAATTCAATCTCCCATAACTAGTTAAGGTTGGGAAAATATAATTATGAAACTTATCAAAAATATTAAGTTACACTCAAAGAGTAGTTTTGGCACACTGGGACCTATAAGGATAATCATTAAGGGGGACATCATTTATTGGCATCATCATAGGAATTTTCACAGGGTATTTGAGATATATCTTAGTTCATTCATCTTGAAAAGCATTCGTTAGCTAATTTTAATGAGTTTCTCAGTGTGCAAGGAGTTTGAAGATTCAAAGTTTTACTACATTTGGAGATTTCCATCAACAAGGATCAACAGACTTCATCAGGAATGACATCTCCATTTCTTCTTCTCTCTCTCCTTATCTCTCCTCTTCCCCCAAATTTCTCTCTCTTCTTAATGTTCTAATTTTTCATTGGGGTTATACTGTTTCATATGTCTTAATGTTCCCAATGTAATAAGTCACCTTTATGTTATAAAAACGGACTCAAGAACTTCCTAGGAAGTTGAAATTTTTTAAATTGTGTGAGGACATATGAAAATGCATTGGGTGGTAGATGATGAGTCACCTCTCATTATATAAATTGTAAATATATTACCATTTCAAAGGTTGGTGATTGATTTTGTAAACTCAAGAGTGCATTGAGAGAACAAAGGAGATAGACAAATTATTCAATTCCCCTCATTCTCAAATTTATTCCATTTCCATGCTATTTACAACTTATTCTTGAGTATCAATACAATAAGAAGGAGTTTCATGCCTTTTTTAATGATGATATTTTAGAAACTTTAAGTTCTCAATATTAACTCTTCTTGTTTCCATTTGCAGGATTATTTCTTCTTAAATTTAATGCATGTATTAACTTTCTTGTTAATGGGTGTGGGACTGTGATTTTCTATGCACAACATTAATCCCCTCTTCTCTTTTCTCACTCCCTTTCCCACTCTCTTGACAAATTATTCTCTAGAAAGCAATTTCTAACTTAGTAGCGAGGTCAGTCGAGTTCCCCTATTGGATCCCTGGCTGAAAGTGCTTGTATGATAGCTGCACTAGTTAAGTAGAGGGACTTAGACTCCCAGAGCGTTGGCAAGATAACCACCAATTTGTCCCTCGACAAATTTTCTTGACAAAAATTATCATGGAAGATTCTTAAGTATTGGAACAAAAGTGATGTTTACATCATGGAGAGAGTTCTAAATATTTTAAATGACCATTATTTTTCCTTTCAAATCCTCCTAGAACTCCCAGAATCATTCGGATAAGTTAGCTTCCACCATTGGAGTATGACATTCCCAACACCTGAGATGACCCTATTTGATGTGTTTGATTATTGAGATCACTTATCTTCATAGATATTCCCTAAAATACCTTAGATATCATCATGGATCTCTTTTAAAATTTTAATATGGTTTAGGTCTTCCCTGTCAACTTCTGGAGGGTATCCATATGTTTTAAAATGGCCAAAAATGGCTCTTTTAAGGCATACAGGGAAAGTTGTTTCTCCTTGAAACTCAGAGAATTTGTTAATCACATTAGGAATTAATCCTTGCACATGAAACACTTCAAAATATTTTTATCAGCTTGTTACTAGCTAAAACAAGGATGATATTTTGGGCATGTTGGGTAGAGGAAGGATTTAAAGTGACCAGAGGAATTTTCAAGTGGGGGTTTGGTTGTCATGGCCAAAATTTTCATTTTTTCATGCTAGATATTTAACATGAAAATGTATGTATCTATCCTGAGGACATTAGACCATAAGGGGTAATTAAGGAAATAATTTATTTTATGGGGTAGTAGATCAGTGCCTTACTGATTGAACCATAGAGTCACCATACTAAAAACTTAGAAAAGCTACAAACACAACCAAGAAACAAACAAAACAAACACATGACATAGGAAAGAAATGCACAACAGGAAGGGAAACACAAAACAAAAACAAAAACCATGATGTAACACCCTAAATCACCTATGGTACATGCAAGGGACAATATTATTTCATTGTAGCACTAATTTTTTAATAAAATTTTACCCATGTATGCATATCACTAAATGAATTTGTTTCATAAATCCATTGACAGGATCACTAAAATATGAACCATTTCTGAATTTATTGAGAAATTTTACATGATGGTTTTTGAGATTCAGGGTCAACTTAGAAATATCATTTCCTTTATTTCTTTGACATCTTATTTATATCTTCTCATTTATTTTCAAATTCATTCCAATTGATGATTTTCCATTATTACTACAGAAACGAGTCTTGATCACACTAGGATTTTTATTTTCATACCGAGGCTTATGATATTTTATAGGCATTTGAATTTGATTTGTTATCTACTTCATGACCATGGTCTCTATGAGATAGTTCTTGGAAGACTATTTAAGATTTAAACACTATCACAATCCTCTTGGTGTTATATGTTTACCAATTACTCCAAACACTATTATGTATACAAAATTTCTCACCCTTAAACAACTTCTCATTATGATGTGATGTGCACACCATTTAATCCTATTGGAAGGAAAAGAATCATGAGGTTGGATATGGAAAATTAAAACCATCATCTTCTTCATCTTGGCCATTTTTAGCCTCAAAGTCCATCTTCATGATGAAAGCATCCTTTCCTTGAGTGGATTCCACCTTTAAAGATTAACGCATATTCTTATTTACGCATTACTCATTGAGAATTTATTCATCTTCTTGAAAGGAGAACAAGTACAAGGTTGGGGCTGAAATATCAACATTATAACTTTTCCAATCTTGACCATCATGAGCTTGGAAATTCATCTTCATAATGAACTCATCCTATTTTTAAGTAGAGTCAACTTCAAGACATCCAAGGGTCTTGTTATTTGTGAATTCCTTATTAAAAGAGTAATCCTCTCCCAATGGGAAAGAGAAAGCATCATATTCATAATCATACTCATTGAATAGGTCTTTGTGTTGAACCTTGAGAACATGATTGGAAACATGGGACTCACCTACCAAGAATTTGTTTGATATAACTCCTTCTTGATCCACATTACTCATCACCTCAGGATCACTTTTTTGTAAGTTAATATTTGCATGACTTTCATCACTATCAAAAAGAAAATTTTCATATATATCTAATGGGAAATAAACACGATCAAAGTATGCCTTCATCAGGTCATCTCGGTGCTTTTCAACTGGCCCCATTACATTTGAGCACTCTTCTATCAATATGAGAAGGTCAACATCTTCCTTTGAGGCTATGAAAAAGTTTCCATACCTTGAATCTTGAAACATGAAGTTTTGCCTTGCGTTATTTGGTTTTTTAGCCATGTATTTCATTTTTCTAATGGGAAGGATCTTCTTCATTTTACCATTGGCTAGAATGGTGGCATGTGAATAATCCATATGTATATCTCTTCCAATATACCTATACAATATTCAGCTCAACAACATACCATATGAGGCTGACATGTATGCCAAAATTATTTTCATCGTGATCTTTTTGTCAGGAAAATATATAAATTATACTTGAGCATCCTTGATCTAGCCAACAAGGGGTAATTATTTGGTTTCCATGGAGTAATAATGGATAGTAGTAAGGGTGAGAGTAAGGAAAAGGGATTTAGCAAATTTTACGTGCACAACATTGTTAGAGGCACCATATTCAATAATGTATTTATTCAATTTATAACCATTGAATATCAAAGCAAGATAGAAAGGATATAGCTTTCCAAAAGAGTGGTATGAGAAGCGAGAGGTAGTTATTTGGAAGGGGAATTTTTGGAACATGAATTTTAACTACTTACTTTGATAAAATAAACAATCCTATCAAATTTCTTGGGATGAGTTCTCAAGTACTCAGATTCAAAAATCTGAATTTTAGCTTTCTTAACATGGTAAGTGATGTCAAAAGGTGAAGAATTTTTAAGCACATCAGGAACTTTGAAAACTTTGGCAAGAGTAGGATTTACATTCCTAGGATTAATAGAAGATAAAAATAATTTGACAAGAGGAGATGAAAGAGACTTACTTGAAGAGGTAGATGGAGATTCGAATGAGGTAGTCTTGGGATTCTTCTTGGTTAACCTCGTGGAAGTGGAATACAATGATCCTCCTTTTGTTGTTATTTTTCATAGAATTTCCATATGAGGATTTAAATTCTTTACTTTTACAATAGAAGAAGAGGCTTATTTATATGTTTATGAGTGAGTGAACACTACACAAGAGTAACTATTCATATCAGCCATGGATTCTTTATAATATTCATCCAGTGAGCATTAAAAATACCCAATCATGACATATCTATCTTGTTATTATTATTCAATTTCTAATTCATTAATTTCTTCTCCTTCATCTTCACAGGCTCCAAATATTACATTAACTAGTGGAGATTCCAAGGTGTACCTTCGGGGTTCTCCTACAGTTTGATTCATATTTTGTTTTTGGTGCAAGGAATGTTGAGAAGTTTCATTCTTCGATGAAGTAAAATCATTGATCAATCTTTGCAACAATGGATAAACTCTTTCATCTTTAGAACTATAATCCTTAATCTTTGTTGAATAGTTTTTATTTTTATTATTGGAAAATAGTTTTTTGGGAGGGACTATACCCCATTAAAAAAAAGGCTCAGAAGCCATATACAAAAACTTAATACATCATAGAGTGATCAATATCAAATGTTTTACATGAAGAAACAACTGCAAAGCACAATACCAAAAAAACATACAAAATTATTGTTAAACAACACCGAAACAACAACTAAATGGCAGAAAAACAATTAGAAATTAGAAAAATAGACAAAGACATAACTTGGAATTTATTATCCACTGTTTTCTTCAAATCTTGCAAGGCACTGAATAAAGCTATGGCAATGACCTGAGCAGGGTCATTCTTGTTAGTCTGCCTAAAGACTTGAGCTTGTGCTTGTCCTCCCACCAAATGTCTTTTGGGATGTTGATGAGCATGCAAATGTTCTTCACTTGTTGTTCTAAGAAGTTATAAACCGTTGTAATTGCCTTGGTAATAGAATAATTCCTGCCCTACATATACACAACCTTGTTATCAAGAGAGTTAATTTTTTTTATAAATCTCTTGAATTTGACTTTCAACAATCTCAGTAGCTTCCTCCATTTTCCTCTTTCCAATTATTTTTGTCAGTTTCTTCAGATCTTTCTTCAGGGCCTCAAGTTCTTTCTCATTATCCTCCATCCACTTCTATATATCCCCACTATTTTCCACCATCTCTCTGCTAGGTTTTGGTTTCCCCATGTGAAGGAAGTTTTTTGTAAGTTCCACCTCTTTATGTTGGCTATTACAAAGGGTTATTTTAGGGGGAAAAAGGTGATTGAGGGGAAATGATGGATTTTTGGTTTCAATTTTAATCTACATAAAAGTGGTGGGGGGATGCATAGTGGGTGCAAGGATTGGGTTAGGATTAGGAGAATTAGGGGTGAGGGGAATGATAGGATTTTGAGTCATGAAAAAATGATGTAGTAGGAGGATAAATCCTTAATGAAGGGGGGTAGCATGAGCATGCTTTTGGAATTCAAGGATGGAATGTTCTAGTGATTTCAAGATGTAGTGTAGGAAGAATATTTTTACATTCCTCCTAAAATGATTTAAAAATACTAAATGCTTAAGAGGAATATTAATATATCTCCCTTCAAGAGACACATATCGAACCATCATCTTGATAATATCATTGAAGGGATTTGGGATGGAGGAAAGCTTTATGTAGATGGTTACAAACATGATATTTTCTCCCTCTTCCACAAATATTTTAGTTCCCACTGCCTTATCAACTCTTTTGTTAAAAATCATATTTCCTTCCAAACTCATGCCTGTTATTTCAACAATGATTTCTTTTGTTACATGTATGGTTTCATCCCCATACATTGCCACTTTGTTTTTCTAGCCACCCGCAAACTGTAGAGATATGTATTGATCATGGCCTTGGATACGTTCTATGAAGTTTGAAATACCTCCTATCTTAAGATAATTCCATATCTTTGTATTCTCCTTCCAATCTAGGTCACAAATGGGCTCGATTTGACATGGTGTGCCTCACATTCTTGCTTTATGTTGGCCACTGTAGAATCCTTCTTTATGCTTAAGAGTGTTCTTGAAACCACCTAAAATTTTCCTTTAGTCAGCTACTATGTTAACCCAAAAATCATGTGAATAATTAGATATTTTATCTTTCATGATAATCTTCTATGGGTGAGATATCATGTACTTAGCTTGCATATGTGTGAAGGACATCCTATACTTAACCAAAAATTTCAAGTGAATCACCATTTTTATCTTTGATGATTGCATTTTGTACATTTTTGGGTAATGAATCATAAGTATACCATATGTCCATATTTTTTCTAATGACCCCAATATTTTCTAGGTTATCCACAACTTTATTTCCCTCCCTATAAGAGTGAATTATTTGGAAATTGGAGAAAGTTTGACAAATATTTGTAGATTCATTAATAAAATCCTTGATTTTCCAACTAGCGGGTGAGTTTGGTTTAGATGATTTAAAATATTCATTGAGTCCCCTTCTATTATGAGATTAGTAATATTGCATACATTGGCTATTCTAAGACCCCATGGTGCTGATAAGGCTTCAGAAAAATAATTTTACGAATTCCCCATATTACCAGCATAAGAAACAATTAAATGGCCTCTGTGATTCCGAATTATCCCCCCACCACCTGCATCTCCAGGGTTACCCTTTAAATCTCCATCAAAATTGAGCTTGTACTAATGAATATGGGGTGGGATCCAATTTATCAAGGATTTGTCTACATTAGCCTGACTAGTTTTCTGGGCAATGTCACGGTTCCATGTTGAAATAATAGCTTCTCAATCTTGTGGATTACTCTTATTTTTTGGGGGTTCGAATCTTTTAAGACTGTCTTTCACCCCTATACTAATTTCCTTTAGTAATTTCATTTATGGTTTCAAATATGTCCTTTTGGTTAAAGGAAGTCTAGTTATCCTGCTATAATTGAATATAACTGCCATCTCCCAATTTCCATCTACTTCCTCCTTTGATAATATTTCTGATTTGAAGAAAGCTATTCCAAAAAATAGAGTCATTGGGAAATTGTTCTTCATATAGAAAGATATTCATATTATTTTGAGCTAAATACTTTACTCTGATTAGTTCACTCTAAGGTTTATCCTCCTTCAACAATCTCCAACCCATCTTGGCAATCAGTGAAACATTCATCTTTTTATGTATTTAATTCCCAATCCTCCAATTTTCTTGGGAATTCAAACTTGATCTCAAGCAATCAGATGGTATCTAAATCTTTCTTCAGTTCCATTCCAAAGAAAATGCTTTTGAATTTTTTAAATGCTTTCCATGACACAGGAAAGTATTTTAAACATAGACATAATATAAATGGGTAAGTTATGAAGTGTGCTTTTGATTATTAAACATTTTCCATCACTTGACAAAACAACCCCTTTCCAGCTAGCCAATTTCTTATGAAATCTATCCAACAATGAATTCCACACATTCATAGATGCTTTATTTATCCCAAGGGGTAGACCAAGATATGTGGTGGGAAAATTGCTAATTTTGCATCCAAGAATCAATGCAATTATCTTTTGTCTTTCCATAGGGGTGTTGAAGAATTAAACTGAGCTCTTGTAAAAATTAACTTGTTCTCCAGAAGCTACTTCATAAAATATGAGAATGGCTTTGATATCTTTAACTTCCAGAATGGAGGCCATCAACAACAAAATTGTGTCATCAAAAAATTGCTAATGAGAAGTTGTTTGATTTGTAGAGGTTGGTATGAATCCTTTTAGAAGACCTTCATTAATGGCCTTAGTAATGGATCTACTTAGACTATCAGCCATAATTATAAAGAGAAATAGAGATACGGGATATCCCTGTCTTATGCCTCTGCTACTTGTGAAAAACCAACTAGAATTATGTTAACAACAAAAAATATATATTTGTTGATATAGAAGTATGCATATATTTCTAAATTTTTTAGAGAAACTAAATTTGGAAAGAACATTATCTAAAAACTACTATGATACTCTATCAAAGGCCTTGTTCGTGTCTAAGTTTATAGGCATGTTTGATTTCTTACTTTTATCCATGGAGTGGATGGTTTCATGAACCATGATCACTCCATCTTATATGATTCTTCCTTTTATGAAGCCACTTTGTTGTTTTGAAATCATAAAAGAAAGCAACAGTTGAATTTTAGTAGTCAATATATTAGTAAAAATTCTATAAATAACATTGACTAGACTGATCGGTTGAAATTCCTTGAAGTCTTTGGCATCCATATTCTTTGGGGATAGAAAAATATGAGTTTTATTTAGTTCCTTGAGTAGATCACCCATCCTATAGAATTCATTAGCAGCCTTGAGCAAGTCTTTCGAAAAAATATCCCAAAAATTTTGAAAAAAGTTAGAAGAAAATCCATCAAGCCTAGATGCCTTATCTACTTCCAAAGAAAAACAACACTTTTTAGCTCTTCAATTGTTGCAATTTTGTTGAGTCCTCGGAATATTTCTTGAGATCTTATGTCTATAGGAATGACATCTAAAAGATAAGAAGTTACTTCTTCATTGCACACATTATCCTCAGTGAGTAATGTTTTATAAAATTACAGAGCTTCACTTTTTATAACATTTTGGTCTTTAGTTATCCCATTTCCATTGGAGAATTCACTTATTCTATTACAAGCCCTATGCTTTACAGTGGTCATATGAAATAATTTTGTATTTTTGTCTCATTCTTTCAACCAAATAGCCCAGGATTTCATTCTCAAAAATATTTCTTCTTGATTGTAAATGTTTTGATATTCATAAAGTAGTTCCTTTTCTAGGTGATGATCTCCGACGTCCATTCCTTTTAGATAAAATCATTTTTCTAAATCCTCCAAATTTTGTTTCAATTTTTTTGTTTTTTCAAAGATATTCCCAAAGACTTCTTTGTTCTAGGTTCTAACTTAATTTTTTACATTTTTTAACTTTTGAACCAATCTGTATTGAATTGTTCCTTACCCATCCCAGTACCACCATTATTTTACCCTGTCATTAATTTCCTCATGATCCAACTACATTTTTTCAAATTTAAAAGAGTTGTTTATGGGTTTGGTCCAATTGAATAGACTTAGTACTCTAGGATTATGATTAGACCCAATCCTGGGGAGGGTAGCCAAATGAAAATCCTGATTTAAAATCTAACTAGAAGAGATAAAATATTTGTCTAATATTACCTGAATCAAGTCTTCTATGACTCTCCTATTAGACCAATTGAATGGGTTTCCATGAATTGAAATATCCATAAGATTCAAATAAGAGATAAAGTCAGCAAATTCTTCCATTCCAACAGAGAAATCATATTTTCCACCTTTCTTTTCATCAGGATTCAGGGGGGTATTGAAATTCCCCATAACCATCCAATTAACGTAAATATAAATTCTTATAAAATCCTTTAGCTCATCCCAAAGTGTCCTTATTCCAACAATAGAACTAGGTGTATATATATTGGAGAGGATCCAGACTAAATCACTATCCAAAATAGTAAATTTAACGACTAAATGATTATGAGAAGTAGAGATTTCATTACTAGTAAAAATGGTTTTACCCTAGAAGATAACAAGCCCTCCAGATGCTCCTTGAGAATCAATACCAACAAAAATTGATTCATCCCAGAAATTCTTTTTACAGCTAAAAAGAGTATCATCTTTCATTTTAGTTTCCTGTAAAACAAGAACACTAGGTCTACCAGTTCTCCGAAGTTCCTTTAGCATCCTATGTTTAAGGCCCCCATTCAGACCTCTAACATTCCAGGAGATGATATTCATCTATAAAATATGGAGGAAGGAGTTGCAAGATGGATCAATTATCTTTGAGTTCCATCTAAAATATATTTTTCAGTCTCTTTCTTTCTCAAATCATATGTAGAGGTTCTACGCTTTTTGTATTTTACACCAATATCTGCGCTCCTCTAAGAAGAAGATATAGTAACTCTTAAAGTGGAAGCTTCCTAGTTCCCAATATTATTTTTCTTACCATTGTATAAAGCATCAGGGATGCCCTAAAATAATTTTATTCTTCTTTTCTTATATTTGAATTCAATGAATCCATTATTCAATCATTATCATAGCTAGAGAGTACCTTTGTTGAAGCTAGGGTAAGCACTTCTTCCTCCTTTATATACCCATCTAATTCAACATATGTATTGTATTTGTCTAGTTGTCTAGTTGATCTGTCATCAATTGAGATTTGATCATAAATAGGAGAGAGTAAATCATCTCGAAGGTGAAAAAATTTCCTCGGTAAAATCATCTAGTGCATCATCCTCATTCTCTTCAGATAGGTTTTCTATGATAATTTACAATGATTCATTTTGATATGCTTCAATTGAAGGCATCATATCCTTCTTTTTTACTGAGGGTATCTCCATTTCACCTGTCTATGTTTCCATGTTACTTCATGCCTTCTCACAAGGTGTAGTATTCTCTTAGATAGAGATATTATGATTTTCATTTTCTTCCATTGTTGGTTCCTTATCATCTGCCAAAAGATTGACCAAAAATATAGAATTTTTTTCATCCATTGTCATGATAAGTTTCAAATTCTCATCTAGGACTGAGTCTTCTAGTTTCTCCTAAATTATTACATCATCCTTGTCCTTTTTGCCTATGGGATCTTAGGTCTCCAAAGCTTCTTGCAAATAGGTGGTCACCTAATGTGGGTTTTGAAACCCTTTTTACTCTTTTTTCTTTAGATCTGACATTTTTGGGAATATTTTTCCCACCTCGTGTCCTTTTTGTTCCTTAGTCTTAGAGATCTCAGCCCTTGGATATTTTCCTTCAATTTTGCCATCATGAGAAGCTCCTTTCTCTAATATCTAGGATTCCCCATTTTCCTGAGATTTGTTCCTTTCCTTCTTAGGGGATCCCATATCAGATCCGATTTTAAGATCCTCCTTACTCTGTCCTTTATATCCATTAGAAGTGGGGCACTTCCTAGTGAAATTTCCTAACTTATGACATTTCTCGCATCTCAAATGGAAAGTTTCATATTCAATCAGTTGATGTCAATGACCAAACTTTGACTAAATAATTATATCATATGAAAGTTTATGTTCCATTTTTGAAGAGGTAAAAAATATAGAAAAGGAAATCCTATATTTGTTTCTAGTTAGACCATCTAATCTTATTGGAGATCTAATATATTTAAAAATGTTCAATAATATCTCATCAACCCAGAACTGCAATGGAAGTTTAAGGAGCCTGCACCATATGGGTATGGTGTGAATATTTTCAGTATTAGGATTGAACCCTAAATACCATCTTTATAAAAAATAGTCCCATATTTCCCATGCACCAGGGTCCTCCCAATAATATTGATTCTAGATCTATCTATTGATTGAATTTGGCAAGAAAAAATCTTTTAAACATGGTTGCAATATCCAAATATCCCTTAGGTTTCCATTTACGCATAGCCCATTTCCTTATTGCATCAATATTAGGTCAAAACCCTTGGAATTTTCCAACAAGGGAAAGATTTTCTTTGCCCATTACTCGATATAGGAAGCCATCAAGCACATGGATGTAGGTCACTCCCTTCTTGTCTTTAGTACTTGCGAATAAAGAATGAGATTACGTAGACACATGGGATTGAGGACCCACATGATTTTTAGGTGGACATTTTAGGATGCTTGACCAATCCCCAAATTTAATGCCAGATTTCTTTTTGTTATTTGGTTGAACAAGATTCGTTTCAACAACTAGTTTACTGCCAGAGTACTGACATTCTTCAGTCATGACCTCAGAAACTACACCTACAAAAACCTCGGTCACTGTAGTGCTCACTGAATAGTTATTGATCTTCCCTAAAATGATAAGGTCATCTTCGAATTCAATGGCAAGTTCTTGAGCATTGTCTATTGTATTTGGTTAAGATATTCACAATAGGAAACCAACTTCGGGAAACTGAGTATTCACAATTTTTTTTTTGGATTATCTACAGTAGGACGAGCACCAATAGGAATCTTTTAGATCAAATTATTGTATTTTACTTCAAATTATCTCACGGGCTCTTGTGGTTCTTTCTTCATCGAAGATAATTAAGCAAGGAGGGCATGAATATCTTCCAAACTCTTTGAATCTTGCTTCAAACTTGGTTTGCATGTCATTCCAATCAGTAATTGAACTTTATGACAAGTAGTAAAACCACTCTACAATGGCATATTGCAATGACTCCACGAATAGTTGAAAATAAACATCTTCATGCACTACTCTAAGAATACCATAGGTTATGAAGAAAGCTGTAATGTGATTATTTGGGTGTTTCTTTCCATATCCCTAGAATTTATGAAATTTATTTCTCAATCCTTTTGATACTCCATAAAGTGGAGGAGCTAATGCTAGCAAACTGATGTTTCTTTTCCCATGGAATAGGTGTAATAATTCTTTCTTCTACTTTTGCTTCTGCTTCTTCTTCTAGCGGCATGAGATCAAGTGGTTATGTAACTGTTTCTTTAATTAGATATTCAAAAGGAAAGTTAGGATCCAATTTAGGAATAAATTATTGCCTAACTTGTCTTACTACATGGATAATAGAAATTCTAAAACCAGATTGTTGTTTCTCTTTGAATGTCAGGTCAACTAAGCCACTTGCTCAATTAGCCCTCATATATCTTCTTTTCATCTGCTTTTAGAATTTAAGATATGAATGTAACCATAAAAATGAAATTTTTTCAATGGGATTGAATAGCTCTTAAACACCTTCAGATGGTATTTTTAGTTTTCTTAGTTTTATGGGTTTTAGAATTTTTTTTGTATTGTGAGAGATAATTTAGGGGTGAACAACGGGTAGATCTTCCCCAATAGATTAGTCAAAAAATGTTAGTGAAATACTTTTTTTGTGTGAAAATTATTAGTTTTCACCAATGGTCATGGGGCTAAGCATCTCCTTCTCAAGTATGGGGGGATCCCATTATTTTGGGGATCACATAGGAATACTCCACTAAACTTGTGGAAAAGTTCTTGTACAATGTACAAGGGAGGAATGTTTTGTGAAGGGATGTAAAGACAAGTAGGAGAGATAGCGAGAGAGGGTTATTGTTATGAGTATACTTACAAAATTCACATAAAATTATCTAGAGTAGGTCTACATTCAATTAGAAGAACAAAATATGTAAAAAATCATCAAGACTAATGAACTAGAGACACAAAGTTCCATAGATCCATTAATCAAGGAAGCAAAGTTCCTTCTTGGTTGTACAAGATCACAATGCTTGTAAAGTTAGAGAGTAGAAAGGATAGATGAACATAAAAAAGGAGATAGAGGAAATGTAACTTTCATTAAGTGATGTAGGAGTGATACAAAGACCAAAAACCTACAACAATCAAAAATTTCTAACCCCTTGGAATGGAGAGGCCATTAAAGTTTATAGATTTACGATATGAACTTTCAACTTCTTATCACTTGTGACCTTTCGTGTCTTAAACTTGAGTTAATACATTTAATTGGGAAAAAATATACTATTTAATCATTAAATTACAACTACTCAAGTTTGGATCATATATACCATCTTCTTTTGGGTTTTTTTGATTTTACGAGGAAATGAGGAAAATAGTTGGTCTAGGAAGGTTTGTAAATAACTAGAGGAACAAGGTAAAATTCCTTCTGGGCCTTCAAACAATGATCTAATAATTTCTTCCTTTTGGTATCATTGGTGGAAATTCAAGGAAAAGAGGGAAGGAGGGAAGATTTCCCCTTGTTCCCTCCTGGGCTGACATAACTGACTTGAATTTAAATTTTACCCCATCACCCACATCAAATTTCTAGAGAACCTAAGGAACATTACAACTATTTCCTTAGTTTTAAATAATATTGATTTTTTTTATTAGTTTTGAGTGGTGGAAAATTAGGGTTTCAAAGGAACGATGGAAATTGGGATCTATTTTTTGAGTTATGTCAAGTGCTGACATAACCAATCCTTGCTACCTTTTCCTTATACGTCGGCACTTGCCAGGTTTTTGGGATTTCAAAGAATAATTATAGTATTTTTTTATCAAACCCTATATGCACTGGCACATTACTCAGATTTCTCTGAGCACTCACCCGAAGCACACAAAGGTACAAGTTCCTTTTCTTATGTCAACTTTATCAAGGATTTAGCACGCATAAACATACATTCCATAACTATAACCAATAGATCCATAAGCTCAATTTGGAAACACACATAAATAATTAACCATATAGTTTTCATAACCACTAAGATCAGATTCATGATATAGTTACCAGTAGCATAGAAATCAACAATCAATATCCAACCACAATGATCCATTATATTAATCCAAAATAGCTAAATACATATATATATATATGACTGTCATAAGTCATATGCACTCATAAACCAATAGTATAACCTTAAAAATCATTCACTGTCTAAACTGTGCAAATCAATACATATATATAGGGGTGGGTAACTTGCTCTTCACCGCCCATGCATTCTCAAAATAGGTTGCATGTTAATAATAGCCATGCACCACTACAAGATATTTATAGAAGCATGCAAGCTTCGTCTAATAATATATCAGATATAGGTAACTCTAGTTTTGATCCTATTATTAGCTCCATGTGCCTGTTTGAGTTGTAATTTATTTTCTAAAAAATATACTCTTCTTGACTACGCAAACATCCTTGTGTGTCACATACTCCAAGTCTATATTTAACTCAATATGCCAAAAAATCACTAAGTCCTCTAGCTTTCTATCATATTTCTCATGTATATCTCCTTATAGGTTCCGCACACAAAACCTTGTCCTTCCAGTGCACTCACCAGGTATATCCTTTTATTTATTTCTTCTGTGGCCCTTCCACATGCTTCTTTTGTAGCACTTCTACGCGCATGTTAACCTCTACATACTTTGAATACTTATCCATTTTCTTGTTCCCAACATTACCCCATGTTAGGTATGTTATCTATCCTTGGAAAAAATATATTTTATCACTCAAATAATGATAAATAATCCTTCAACTACCAAAGAATGAAAGAATATATGTCTGGTTTGCGCTAAATAATGAAATAATCCAAGTGATACTGTTCAAAAAGGAGGGGGGAATTCCTTATTTACTAATTCTTCCAATGTTTTCCATCCCTCTAACTCACTGATCGCCTATGTAAAATCCTCACATATAATGGCAGAAACCTCCTCAATAATCAAATCCTCACCCTTAGCTTTTAGTGTGCTAACCAGAGTCTCCAATTGTTTTCTTACATCAGCCAACACGTCCATTTTGTATGTAACTTGAGGGTAGAGTTCCTTATACTTATTCTTAATTTAGGCCCTTAGTGAATCACTTTCCGCATGCTTTTGTTCAACCTCTACCAAGATTCTTTCTTATTCCACCCTATTTCCTCTATTATTTTTCTAGAACTCTTTTAGATATGCCTCATCTTTTGTAACAAGAAATCCTAGTACATTATCTATATCATCACTATTGTCATAGACAACTTCTACCATGTGAGTGACTACCTTCACTGATTCAATTAACTTAGTGTATTATGTTATGGCATCTTTAATTTGTTCTCTTTTCTATTGATTCTGTTGTGCCATAACTTCTTCTACAGATTATAATACAAGGGGTGGCTATTGAGTTGTGATTATGCACGTTAAATCTTCCAGAAACTTGGTTTATCATGAGGGGCCAGATCTGGGTGCGCTATTAAGATTACATCACCTATATATTTGGCCTTTTTATAAGCTGCGCACATCCACCATTTCTCATCCCTTAAATCCTATTTCAACTGCATAATAATCTTCTCCTTTTCCTTTATCTCTCTATCCCTTTCTCTTATCTCTTTATTTTTCTCCTCCAACTCCCTCTCCATAAACCGCATATTGTTGTTCTTTTCAAAAATCATAGAACCCATCTCCATAGATATATTTTTAAGTGTTTTGCATGCTTGTTTGTCTTTAAATTATTGGGAATCAACTATAATATACATATCTCTTGATACTACTGAATCACGATTATCGAGTAACAAATGGGCACTCACTTCAAATTTTGGCTCCTCAATATGATATTCAAATGCATAATACAACATCTTCCTTATGCATGGTAGTGAATCCTTCATATTGAATGATGATGAGAAAAGTATTTGATCTGAAGGTATCATGTTTTGATAGCTCATGCGCAGAACCTTGTTGGGATCTTAAATGTAATGCATTATAGGTCCTTGGGGAATGTAAGTTCGTATCCTACTCTTTTTGTGAATACCCTTTGGGAAACCTAAAATAAGGTTCAATTATCCACCCATGATCCCTTCATGTTCTTCATTCTTTCCTTCCTATGTACTGTGTGCCACCTCATGTTCTACAAGATGCTCTATGATGTCCACTTTATGCTCTAGCTCAAAGTTGGGACTGAACCTATCCTCATGCTCTATAGTTGGTTCTTGGTTTTCCTCTGTAACCTATGTGCTAGTCACGTCAACACCCCCTACATCCACATCCATGACATGCGTATCCATGAAGTTCTCACTCTATCCCTCTACATCTAATTCTTCAACATTATGCACATGTGGGATCAACTTCGCTACCGAATCATCCTCACTTTCATCTTCTTCTTCTTCCTTTGGGCTCTCCATCTCCTCAAAGTATGAGCTAGGGACTATTTTCTATTTATTCTACAGTGAAGACATTCCTCTTTCAGGTTTTCTTCTTACATACATGGTTTTCCCTTCCTCCTTACGTTCTGAATTTTTCCCTATGGGCACACTTGGAATAGCAGTTTTATCCTTAGGTACCCCTTTTCTTCTACTAACAAAAGGAGTCTCTTCGCACCCTTGTTTCTTTGGTTTGACCTTTTTCTACATGAAGGGATCCTTATGAATACTTACATCATCTTCCATAAAATCTCCATCAACAAACCGATTCCTTATATAAATGTATATTATTATTGCATCCACTAAAGCTATTGATAATGTAACTGGTTTTAACAAGTGTATGCTTTATGATACATATTTTCTTCATAGGCACACTTCTTGGGGTAGAAAATTATTTGAAGCATCTCATGGTGCTCCTTATCTACTTCACTCAGATAAAATATCAATTTTTACACCTCCTCAAACCTATTTACATCACTCTAAAAGTATTGTGTTGTAAAATAAAACAAGATTTTGTACCATGGGCTTTTAGTACCAACAATTAACATAAACCTCCCAATACAAAACTGTTGATAGATGAAAAAATCATAAACTCCCTCTATAAGAGTAGGTAACTTAGTTTAAATTATCCACTCTGAACCAAATGCATCACACTTCCATTTATGCCATTTGTCCACATACACCTTATATGTTGGTGTCAACATATCACATGTATACTTAGCAAACCATTTTGCAGGGGTAGGATCTTCTATAGGATATTCCCATATCTTGTCTTTTGGCTCATCAAGTACCCCAATATCATAGAATAATATCATGAGTAAGATGTTTAAAAACATAATGTTATCACCATTGTGCACAACATCAATGATATCCTCTGCTATAAACGAAGTAATATTATATATGGTTCCTTCTGATATTTTCTTGCATACATACAATCATATTTTATTCACTTGTGTCCATATTTCTTGTCCACTTAGCTTTGCGAGTGAGCACTCGTCCATTATCATGAAAGGATCATTCATCTTAATAATATCAAATGCACGCCCTCATTTCTTGTACTTAAACTCTAATACAATTTTCTTTACCTTGGCATCATTAACTAAATAATCATCAAAAGAAACCCCATAATTAATCAAGTCAACATAATTTTAAATTAACTATGTTGTAATGCACATCCTTCTTCCTATAAAATCAAAATAGTCCTCATATACGTGTGACATCAACCATTGATATAATATCTCAGGCTTCCCAAAGAATGGAAGCCTATATAGATGCAATAGTCTAACCTTCTGCAGCAACCTCTTCACCTTGAAATCATATATGAGCTTATCATCCATGGTTCTTTCCTCCATTGACTGAAAAATTTATGTTGTCATGTTGCGCACTATCAAATTTGTTTGATGGTTATAATCGCTTATGACCATGCTCCCAACATGAGATACCAACTCTTTTCCCATCAATACTCCATCTCGGTACTGCATCTCTAAGAAACATTCCTCCTAAACATCTAATGTAGGGGTTGGATTTTCTTTTCCCTTGCCTCTCTTCTTCACTGACGTAGTTACTACTTTCCTTGGTGCCATTTTAGTCATGTAAAATCAAAATCTTACCTTGGTCCTTGTTCTCTTTAGTATTTCAAATCTCTTGCCAAAAAACTTTGGTGAAACATAGTTATACTTCTTTGTTTAAACTATGTATGACGTTTCATAATTCTTGAAACCATAACCATAAAAATCTTATTTCCTTCCAAAATCTCACTGCGCCATCTCAACATGTAGGGTTCCCTCCAATGGAACTCACTCTAATCATGGTCGTATTTTCCTTCACCCTATTGTTCATGATTCTTCAGCTCAACACTTGATTTATATTCAAATATATTAAGTTTTCCCTAGGTCATACAAATCATTCACAAGTTTTGTGCAAGGTAAGGTAAAAATTATTTTACCCCGACATTCCATTTATAGGCGTTCAACTTTTATCTGCATTACTTACTTGCCAACCACCAACATAAAATTGCATTTAATTAAGTTTTTCCATTTTTCCCACCTTTTTTGTAGTTCCCATTATGTTTATCATGCATGTTCATTACACACTCCAGTTGCAACCTTTTGACATGTAAACTACTTTGATTGCAAACCTCCTTTCACATGCTCCATTTGCAAAAGTACCTCAACCTCTACACCTTATACCATGTAGCTATCCATGCCATTGCCTACCTCACGTTACACTACGTACTTACCATATGTGGATTTTCCTTTGGCCTTGGCCTCATTATCACCATTCTTCTTATGACACCTTATAACCATTCTTCAGCAACCAACATCACCAATGACATGTGCACTCCTTTAGCACTTAGTCCTTTGTGAATATCAACTCTCTTCCATGTAATCTTGATTTCCTCCAACCCCAAAATAATTGTATACATGTACCTCTATTCATGAACTCACATAGATAGTAATCAGCTATAGGTGTGCAAGTGTTATTATTACAACAAAACAGAAACTAAGATTCACAAAGCATAGAAATGATGAAAGGAAACACATATAAAAGAAATGCATTAAAGGGAAACCTAATCTAAATGGCAATAACACCATATTACAAACACCAAGAAGACTTATTTATAACAGGGCTTCAACCTACTCCCATTGAAGTAACTAGGCAATAAAGTTTCATCTAGCACTTATAAATGGAAAGTTCTTAATTCCAATAATTTTGTTACTACAAATGGTCTGACCAATGAATTTTCAGCTTCCAAGGGTGGCGCACAAACTTTGAATCATATAGAAGAGCCATCTTTCCCACCTTAAACTCCTTGTTCTTGATATGCTTATCATGTCATGCCTTCTACCTTGCTTTCTCTATCTTTTGAATCCATTGAGCAATGGCACACCACTCATCTAACTTCATCAACTTACATATGCACTCTTTTTCTACTTTTTCATCATCTAGGCCTCCTGCACATGAAACATGTAGAGAGGGAAACATAAACTCAACAGGTAACACAACCTCAACGCCAAACACCAACTGAAAGGATTTGGCCTTATTTAAAATCTTATAGGTAGTTCTATATGCCCAAAGTACATAAAATAGTTTATCATCCTAGTCCTTCCATCCAACATCACAAATATTTGTTAATGTGTGGCCCAATATCTTGTTGAATGCTTCAGCAGTCCCATTGGTTTGTGGGTAATAGGGTATTATCTTGTGGTGCACCACCATGAATTATTCCAATAAAATCCTGATGGTCTCATTCAGAAAGTGTGTGCCCCTATCACTTGTAAGACTCAACGAACATCCACAACAACTGATAATGTTCTCCCATAAGAATCTTGCTACTATAGTTGCAGTGTAATCCTTTGTAGGTGTTGTTTCTACCCACCTTGTTAGATAATATGTACAAGTTATGATATAGCTTACGCTAGTCTTACGCACGGGTGGGGAAATAGAACCCACAAATTTAATTTCCCATTTTTCAAGAGGTTTAATGCTTGCAATATGCCTCAAATGCATCTCATCTCTTATTCCTAACTTCCCAAGGTGCTGAAAATGGTCACATGCTTTGGTATATTCTTTAAAATCCTTATAGAGAGTCTCCCACCATAATATTTCCTTCAAAATATTGCTTACGGTGGCATCTCTAGCATAATTCCCACCTATAATCCCACCATGAGCTTCCACCATTATCCCCTCGCACTCATTTTCCAAAACACACTGGTGCAAAACCTCATTACAGAAACATTTATACAAGTCTCCACCTATCAAATGATAGGGTTTTGCACGTATTTCAAGTTACTTATTTTCTAAAGTTGTAACACCCTGAACTGTTGTTACTTTCTCCTAAGCATTCAAGTGTTGATATGTGATTTCTCGTAAAAGGATGTGTTCCTCGATTCAGAAATCATGCTTGATATGTACCGAATTTCTTGCAGATTGCAGATCCTGACTGAGTCAAAATATAAATAGACTCTTTTATTTATTTCATTTTGTGTCTGAATATTAATCTAATCACGGAATGAATTATAGAGATATTCATCTATAATATCTAGACTTGGATCAGTGGAATTGATCCAAGTAATGCTTTAAATCTGTTGTGATAAAATTTTATATCACAGACCTTGAACAGGTTGCAAGATAAGGAAGCATTTAATAAGCTGGTCAGGAGTATGACTCAGGCTGATCTTGAGAAATGAAACGGTTCCCGATAGCAAAGTATATCTGGAAGGTCTCGATTGTAGACCAGGTAATAATTCGTGGACATACAATTCTGCAATGAGAATAGGAGCTAACTCTGTTCTAGAAGTATGGTACAGGTCTTTCCGAGTTTCAGGACAAGGACCAAACTGAA
The DNA here is from genome assembly GCA_019776745.2 of Taxus chinensis. Taxonomy (NCBI): domain Eukaryota; kingdom Viridiplantae; phylum Streptophyta; class Pinopsida; order Cupressales; family Taxaceae; genus Taxus; species Taxus chinensis. The sequence goes on from CM034153.1 coordinate 257,119,980, forward strand.
TTATTAAGGGTTAGTAACCTAAAACTAAAACCTAACCTAGGGGTTAGATTATTGTTAGTCTAACCTGGACCTAGGCTATTTGTTAATATCCTAAGTTAGTATCTTTGTGTAAATTTGTTAGTATGGGTATTACCCTAAACTCTAACCTAAGATACTAACCTAACTTGGAGGAGATTATGAAGGGGACTATGAAGGGTGGCGGACCATGGGCGGTGTTTTCCATGGCAATATAAATGTAAGGGATAAGGATGAGGGATAGGTCATGGCGGAGGCTAAAGCGGCGGCTAATCTGTGCAGACTTGGCAATTGCTAAGTTTGGAAAATGGACTTGAGTTTTTAGTTGGACTGTCGCCAATTCTGGCGGTCGGTGGGAGTAGAGTTTAAGCGGTAAAATTGGTTTAATGGCATTCAATACTCTGGGAAGTCGAGCTCGGAACTCGCGAGAAGGCATGCAAGCGGAAATTTGGTGGTTTGTTTGGCTTGTCGCGATTTTCGGTCTTCTCTCTCTCTCTGCTTGTTTACTGGATCTTCGCACCAGTTCTCTTCGAGTTGCATGGCAAGTATGAACTGCCATAGCTCTTTCTCTATCGTGGAAGATATATTTGCGATGAAGACAGCGAAATTTTGTTGGTCGCTTCATCGTGGAAAAAGAAAAGGAAGTTTGAGCTCTTCCTGTGGTCTGCTTTGGAAGTTTGATCAAAATACAGGCATGCTAGGCCCTAACCTTTAAATATCTTGCTGTTTTTCAAGTGCTTTCATAAAACAACTCTGTTCAAATGTTCTGTGAAGATTGGATGAATTTTCTATGAGATCTAGTTTGATTTTTAGCATTGTATCTCGTCTGGTTCGATTTTTCAATTTCTTCTTGATGGGTGTTTGTTTAAATCGAACTTCGACTCTATTTATTTGAGTATTCATTCTGGCTTATACATGTGTGGTATTTATTCTAAAGTTTGAATGTTCGGCCTGTTTGGCGTGAGCCCTTAGAATATACCTGTGTGTAGTATAAGACCACTGTATGTCTTGATTCGTGGTCGCTATTTCTTGTTATAGAAACTGTATGAATGATTTGAAAGAATACTGTAAGAATGTTTAGTATTATCGCTTCTTTGGGTACTCGGTCGTGGGATTTGTTGACAACGACTAATGATACTTTCGGGTTTCATTTTGTTTTCAATTTGTGGCTTGGAACAGGTAACTGTAGGGTTACCATAGTCTTTTCGACCTAGCGGAAGTTGTTTTCCTTGTTATTAGGTTAGTAGGATTACTTGTGTATTGTGTACAATATAAATACGCCTGTACTTTGTTGTATCGACTCAGTGGAGTCGATGATTGAATCGTATTGCTTTCTATTGCTGGGAATGTAGATTCATCCACAAGTTTTGTGCTTGGATTTTTGTAAAAGCCTGATAAGATGAAACAGGGCTTTTGGCTACTTTTATTTGAAGTAATTAAAGGATAAAGACTTCCTGTATATGCATTTTCCCTTTCTATGTGAAAGCTGTTCGAAAGTTCGAAGCGGCTCAGTTGCTTTCCTTGCTAGAAATGGATATTCGATTTGCTTCGCTTGTTTCATTCTGAATGTTAGCCATGAATAGCATATATGGATTTATCAATCAATGTCATTGTACGTTGCTGTAGGGTTCAGTGGTTATGCGTGCAAACCTTTAACAGTCACTGTGTGAATATATAGATTATGCTATTACGACTTGGACGACTCTGAGGAGTCGATTGAATGATTCATTTTATTCATGAGCCGATTAAAGTTAAGTTGTTGGTATTTTAAGTGCCGGCGACTCAATGGAATAACATGTACTTCGATCTTGTTATTGAGATTGGAATTCCTTCATGTTTTGGGATTCTGAGGTTCAGATTCTTAGGTAGGCATGTACGTCTTCGACCTATGCAAATTAGTGTAAAATGATTGACAGAGAGTAATTTGTTGTCTGATTCTTGTTATGCTTCGTTGACTAATGTCAGTATGAATTCATATGCATTTGCTTTGAATTGTTACCTCCGTTTGAATCCTTGGAATTCTGGAAAGGTAACTAATACTTCTGTCTCTTTCTGAGCTTGACCTTGGACACTGTCTTGTCACTTTTTGAGGTCCTTGTGTATGGATGACCGTTTTGTGTTCTGACCTTGTTTGGGTAAGTCGCGAACATCACTCCAAGACTTGCATGCGGCAAGGTAAGGATCGTTTGGTTGAATTCCTTTCTTTTACTTCAGTCCGATTTTGACCGAGCAAGAATATGTATGCTATGTTCTTTTCCAATCAACCTGTCCGATTTGACTGTGCGTGATTTGGAAATATCGTGTGGGCAACATAGCATAGTCCATTGGAAACCTTCGATTTCTTGATGCAATAGGGTTTTGTTTTTAGCGATACGCTTGTAGTTTCTTGTTTTCAACTTGTGTCAAGCCTTACTGTATAAAAGGAATTAGCATTGGGCTTAGGATTGATTCATGATTTGTGGATGTGTTGGTTGCTGTACAAAGAGCTTGCTGTGTTTCTGTTTCTTGATTAAACAGTGATCTTGCTTGCGGCTTGTCTAACTTGTTCATTTATATACTGGTTGAATGTTTTCATATGTGAAGGCAGTACAGTGATGAACTTATGTGAAAGGAAGCATGAATGGTTTGGTTCTTTCTCTTCCTTTATTTAATATTATTGATAATTGACTATCAGTGGGAAATTGTTGTTGTAACATATTGGTGGAATCCCGAATTGTTATGTTATTTCCTTTTTGGAGAATGAAACAATCTGACCAATGTTGTGATTTTGGATTAATGATTGTTGTGTGCGTTCGTTCCTTGTTTCTTAATATTTGATGGAATATTAGAAAATGATTAAGACTATTTGTAACAATGATAGAGTTACATATTTGTAATCATTCTATATTACAAGGGCATAGTCTGATTATGTTTACTTATGTGAATATCTGATCTCATTTAAACAGGGTGTTTAATGAAAACAATTGATGGATTGCAATTGTTTTAAAAGTTAGTGCTTATCATGCTCAGTTCATTGAACTGACTCATGTCGACTATTTTTGCAGATGGTTTCCGTATGAGGTAAAAGTAATGCAGATCTGATAGGCTGATCAGATTGTTATTTGATTTATAAGGAATTACAGCTTGATTTTATAGATGTACTATATGAGAAAAGATGTTTCTTTTCCGTTAGCATTATATCAAGTATGCTGTTGCATAAAATGTAATTGTATAAGTTTGAAAGGAATGAAAATAAGTGTTTTGATACTTATGTGTTGTATTCTATTATGAAAGATGACCTTCTTCGGTATATGTAACGAAGGGGCATTGTTATCTTTGTATAATATGGATGCTTTCGAGATTGATAATGAAAGCTTGTAAGTAATAAGACTAAATTCTTATGAGTATTTAGTAGTTCTAATTTGATCTAGCAAAAGCAATATTAGAATTAAATGTTTTGTCTCTCTAAAAGATAGGTTAAAATTGAGCCTAAAAAGAGAGAACGCTAAACTAAATGGATTGAATTACTAATCCCTAGTCCTAAGCATAACAGGACAATAGTAAATTAGATTCTTAATCATTTATATCTTTAAACAAAAAAAAAAGTATGATATAAATTCAGTTAAGAGAACTGATAGGCAATCAAATGGAGTTCAGAAGGTAATCTCAAGCATAGGTTATGAGATATTGTTCCATTCTGTCGTTTTAGAATCAGGTGTATTCTGATGACTTCTTGATAAAAGCTTGACCGTAATACCTCTACCAAGTAATGAGTCTTTTAGAGGAGGGTCGTCTTAAGACGAAGAATACAGGGATCGGAAAGGCTAACCTCAGGGTAAAACGTCTTTAAAGTAATTTGTACTCAAGTGCTTAACGCATATTGACGAGTAGATCTTTTCGAGGTGGATTTAAAGGATGACGGCACAAGACAACTGCAGGGTTGTACCTCCGAGAAGATTAGGATCTTCTCGAAGTTACAACAATGCAGGTGACTTCTGACGACACCCTTTGCATTGATCGCTAAGATTTACATTTGTGACTGGACTAGTTACTCAGGGATTAATTAGGAACGTGGTCAGGTTGTAAGGCTGCCTAGGAGGTTCGGGGTATCTTGACACATTGGTCTAACTGTAAGGTTAAACCAGTATGTCACCGTATCCCTAACCCTCTGGATATCCCTATAACGTTATCACCTTGTTATCTATCTCCGAGTGATTAAGTCGTGAAAGGAAGGACTGACAGTAGTCAGTTTTTAAGACATTCTATATAACATATGAATGGGGTGAAGGACGTATTCCAGATTGACGAGTATGCCGTTAAGGAATATGAGACATGAACAGTATGTTTCAAATCTTTGGCCAAAGTATCGCAAGCTGCTGATTGCGTTGTCCTAATTCACCTAGTCTAAGGGATGAGATGCCGATGAATAATGGTAACAATTATTCAGTTAGGTTCCTTGGACAGAGCATTCTGAATCCCAGATTAGGGAAGAGAACCGCAAGAGTATTGTGTTAAATAAAAACACTAACTCTTTTTACTCATGAATAGATCGGTAGATTACCGAGTCATGGAATGAATAGATCGGAGGTATTCCGAGTCATTGCAGCTGTATATGGTTGTCTGTTATATAAATGGTTATTTGAATTGTGAGTTCTAAATTATGTATTTAGAACCAGTATGCAATTATAAAAAAAACAATTTTGACTTGTTCTATTGTCTAAAATGAGGATGTTACAAAAGTCTTCATCCCCTTAGGCACCTGGCTAGTGCACAAGAATACTACAATGTATTCAAGCTAAGTGGGAGTGTGATTCAATCATAAAAGCTATACATCCAACATTGTGTCCTCAATGCTCTTCATTTCATCACCAGAATTGATTCTTTACAAGTGGTCAGATCCTGAGTTGTTTTTTCCTTGTTTTACCCCAACTATAAACTAAAATTCTTGAAATAGTAGGATCCACATATGAACCCTTATACAACATGCTTGTTGACCGAATACTTAAGCACCATGTGATATGTAAAGAATAATAAAGGTGTAGCTAATAAGTATTTCTTGAACTTGTACAACATGTAAACCATAGATAAATCCTCACACTCAGTAGTTGTATAATTTTATGCAGCTGGTGTCAACTTCCTGTTCACAAAAAAGGGGTCATCTAATATTCCCTCACCTGGTTGGGCCAATACCATGCCAATTACCATCTCCAAAGCATCCACATGAACATGAAATGGTTTTTCCCATGAAGGAAAACACATAATAGGTGCAATGGTTAACCTTTCCTTAAAAGTGTCACATGCTAACTGTTATGCTTCATACAAATAAAACATTCCCTTACTCTTCAAAAATTCCTCCAAGGGTGCAAAAATCTTAGCACATCCATTAATGAACTTCCTATAATAACCTGTATGTCCTAAGAATCCATGCACCTCATTCTGATTGGTAGGCTCCTCCATGCCCAAGATAACAATAACCTTAGCAAGATCTACCAACAGACCTTCTCTATAGATGATATGCCCCAAAAAAGTGCCAAAAGGTGTTGCAAAGATGCAATTTTTAAGGTTCAAAAAGATGCTCAATTTCCTACACCTTTCAAACATAAGTCTCAAATTTTCACAATGATCTTTCACCAAAACATATACTGTCTAATCATCCAAATAAACTTGTAAAAATTTATGAATGAAGTCTTTAAGGGCTTTTACCACGATGCGCGAAAAAACTGTAAGTACATTTTTCAACCCAAAGGGAATCACCGTGTATGCAAAAAATTCCTCACTCTATGGTGAAAGTGGTATATTTCTGATCTTCCTTAGCAATACGGACCTGATGATAACCAGAGAACCCATCTCTAAAAGCATAAAACTCACACCCAGGGGTGCCTTCATGTTAATCTTCTATAAAAGGTTGGGGGAAAGGATCACCTACACATGAAGTATTTAACTCCCTATAATCTACACATATCCTTATCCACCCATATTTCTTCATGTTGATGACCATGGGACTTACCCACTTAGATTCCTCAATAGGCTCAATAATACAAGACTTCAACATTTAATAAATTTATTCTTTCACTTTAACATGTAGATTAGGATTCATCTTGTACAATATCTTCCTAATCGGGTGTTTTCCTTCTTTAAGTTTGATTCAGATCTCCCCTAAAGAAGAGTGTACTCCTTTCAATTCATGATATCCTCTTGGCAATAGATCCTAGAAGTCATGCAAGAGCTCAATAATCTTACTAACCTCCTGATTCAAACAATAATCACCAATGATGATCTCTTTGGGCTCTACATCTGTCCCAAGTTTGAATTTCATCATTTTCATAGGTTCATGATACACACACAAATTTCCATTAACTGTATCCATCACCTCATTTACACCTTCAATGTGACTAATATCCTGATCATCTTCACCATATATTACACATAACAACTTACCCTTATATTTTTCTTCCCAGATGTTGAACATATCTTCTTCTTCACTCTCTTAAAGGTCAAAGTGTGCCTCGAGGTCCAATTCCTCAAAAATATCTAGCAAGAATTCTTCAGGATTAGTGTTATCTCCCATGCTAAGGGGCTTTACAATCTATAGTGATTCATTGATTTGTGGTTGAGTTGAAAAATAATCAAAAGGATGAATCGTATTTGAGGTCATCTCTTACCACTTCACTGTTAGTCTTGTTAACTTTTCATGCACATACCATGCATACGTGCATCTTCCTAAAGTATCGTAGAACTTATGTACCTAGAGTGATGGTGGTAAGGCCTCCTTCCCCTCGGTCTAGAGTCTCTCACACTTCTGAACGAGGTGTGAAGAATGATGCATCCTAGAAATTACAGTAAATGACCTAGTCATGTTGACACATCACTCAACCAAATCTGAGTGCTCACTCGAAGCATGCAAAGGAACCATGTCCCTCTTTATATTTTCTTGTAAAAAATGTTAGCATGTTGGTGCATATAGATATCTAGATTCATCATCAATAGTAAACAACACACAATGTATAAACCAAATCTAGTTCTTAAAATATATATATAATGAACTAAACAATGACTATAACAAGATTTACCATGTAAGAACCAGATTCAATCATGTTCAATACCATTATCCAACCAATATTATCCATTATATTTAATACTTTACAACACAAAAGATTCTTAGATTACATAAGTATCTTCATGAGTCATGCGTGTGATAAAACTAGCAACATAAATCTACCATAGTTTTTCACACTCTCTAACCCATAAAAATCAACACATATATATAGGGGTGGGGAATTTCCCTTCACCACCCATGTGCTTCTCAAAATAGGTCACATGCTAATAATATCCACACACCTTTAAAATAACATGCACACATGCAAGTTCTCTAAAAATAGACTTCCTATAGTTAACTATGAGTAGAAATCTTATTATTATCTCAAACTATGCATGGCATTTAGTTGTTTCTTGTTCCTAAATTACCATTGCGTGGACCACAAGTCTTCATTTATTTGTGTTCTCTATGTGATATATCCCAAAATATCCCTCATCCAAAAACAAATAATACTGAATTAAAAGTGTCTTGGCACGTTCTCATTCTGCTATTCTTCTACACCCTCAAATGTGCCTTGCTCCAGCAAGCGCATCCTTAGATAAATATATTATCTTCTCAACATTAACCCACACTAAAGTAAATTTGTACTCCAAAAATAGGAATTTCTTCTTAGGTATCCAACAATAAAGAATAAGGAATGAAAGAATGAAGTTTACTCTGTAGTACCCTCTTCCTCAAGTAGGACTAACTCTGGATATTTATTTTTGAATTCAGCCTTCAAGGTTTGCCAGTAACTTAGCGTGTTCCATGTATTCTCTGGGATATTTGTTATGATTGAGGCCATTTAATCCTGAGGGATATTTTTGTTCTCATTTTTCAATATTAGACAACATGCGCCATACTTGAGACCATTCCCTCCATGGATTCCATTTTTCTGTGCTATAAGTTTCCCAAGTTCATCGATCCTATCTTTGTGTGGATCTTAGAATACTGTATAGGCCTCATGATTTTGTTTTACTAGGGATAAAATCTCTACACACCCAAGTGTTTTTTCCTTCATTTCCTTAATCATTTCATTATCCTCTACTATAGTCTCAATTCTTATTATTGTGTCCGGCACTGCACACATGTTTAAATCTTGATTCACTTTCTTTAGCTCATCTTTCAATGTTTGGAGTAATGCCTCAAACTTGATAGTTTCCTAACAATGGTAGCCCCTGATCTTGTTGTTTCTTCTGCATGATATTTTGGTGTGGCCATAACAACAGAAACTTCATTAAAAAATAAAGTTCACAAATAATGCATTACAAAAGGAAACATCTAAGGAACTTTAGACTCTAAATGAGGCCTTACCTTAAGAAAATCATCACCAATTTCCTCAAAAATGCTAACAAAGGTCTCATTATTTGCCTCTTCTCATTCCTTCTCTTTTTGTAAGCACCTTCTTTCTGAAATATTATCCTTGTTATCTTCAAGTAGTACTCGAATAGTGGTGGCATTATCAATGTTTCTCCATTCCACTTTAGCAGATACCTTAACCAAGGCATTTCTTACTTGCTCATTGAACATTACCGGAAGCTTGAAAATCATGTGTATAATCTTTGGCTACTTATTTACTTGGAGTGAGACACATGACTCCTTGCACACATCAAAATCTTGTTTGTCCATGTGTGTCTGTATGGACTAGGAAAACTATTTTCTAGTCCACGCATTGGCCTTTTCTGGGTCCATTAACTCCTAGCCATATGAATCCTTTGGCCCTATTTTTCTTTGTAACCTGGCATGAATGATCTTGTTGGTGTCCTCTATGTACCCCATAGCCAGAGTCACATAATCCTCACCCGATTTTCCTTTCTTTTCCTTCTTACAATTGGGAACCTGGGTGTAGAATCTATAGTGGTTCCTGCACCTTCATGTGTGGAGTGAGGCGCACCAGTTAGCTTGCCCATTTGCTCTTTTTTTTCCTTGACCCCATCTTTATCATATTTCATTTCCTCATCACGAGGCTCCTCTATATTTTTGTGCTGCACTAGGGTCCCTACTGCGCTTTCACCAGACTCATGCTCTTCATCATCCCCAAGCTTTAACTTTCTCCTCATCTTCTTCTCAGGTACTTATTTCTATGAAAAGATCCAAGGTGATTTGTGTGGAGGTTGTGATGGCCCCGCGATCTGAGTCCTTGACCTTTTGAACACCCTTTAAAATTGGTGTTCCTCATTTATTGGGTCTGTATCTAAATCTAATGCGTATGTTTCTAAGTCTTCCTCCTCTTGTTGTTGTCTGGGGAGGATTAATCTCACGCTTCAATTTCCTTAGTGTTTGAGGGTTACCTCCCTCCCCTGTATGCACTAAACCACCAATGTCCTCTTAGGTTCATCATTCTTCTTCTTCTTCTAATGGTGAAGTGGTATTTTCACCTGAAAGGATCCAAACTGTATGTTTTTCCTTTGGCAGAACTAGTAGCATACATTCATTTTTGACATACTTATCATTTTCCACCCTAGGCTTAAGCTAGATATAAATTAGCGCAGCCCCACTATCGTCAATGGCCAAACTGATAGGCCTCATTGTTATATCATTTAATATGAACCTCTCGATAGAAGAAGACTTACATGGGTATGTGTAAGTCTTCCTCAAGGTATGGAAGTCACATTCTACCTTGTCTGCATTGTAGATTAATCTGTTATGGCAATGCACATTGGAAAACATGTCAACTGCCACCTAGAAGAACCATGATGTAAAGGTGTAAGGGAGTTTACTCTAAGGACTCCATCTCCCATCCTTCATTGCAAAACACACAATGTAAAAGTGTCGGTACATAGCAAATTATACCGACTTCCCAACTATTGATGGTAGGTCCTTAGGAATTCTCCATTCCTCTTTGAAGGTCCGCGCGAAGTCTATCATAACACATCTCTACCCCTTGCCTAAATGGGACACTCATAGATCACTCACATAAATACTTCTCAAACCTCTCTACTAGAGACTTATTCTCTACAAGATACTCCCAAATCTTGTTCTTCGGCCCATCGGGCACTCCAATTTCATCAAAAACAAGAGATAGAAAAATGGAACCAAAGTTTATCTTCTCACCTTTGTGCACTTCTTCAATGATGGTATCTGCTATATATCACACCAAGTTGTAAACTTCCCCCTATGATGTATTCTTAGTGATGTGCATCCATATGGTCTTCACTTGTGACCATCTCTCTTGATCGTTCAACTTGGTGAGTAAGTGTGTCACTTGTACCACAAGGTGTTTCCTTAACTAGTAAATATCCATTCCACATGGATCTTTTGAGTAACCCAGCTCCTTACAGGTGGCCAAAATAGCTTCTTTATCATATAAGTCACTGGTAATATCTGTCCTTATTCCCTTCAAACCTTTTAGGCTTGTAATTAAGGGTGCAGTGATCCTCATACGCCACCAAGAAAAATAAAAGAAGTCCTCGTGGAATTTGTTCATAAACCATTGGTATAGTTTCTCTATTTTTTTAAATTAATGGAGTTCATAAAGTTGTAGGACCCCTGCCTTCTTCAACAATTTCTCTCCAGCATCATCATAAATAGACGTGTTGTCGATTGTGTGCTTGTTTGTCTTTATGCTTAACATGTGCATACAACTCTTCCTTATTATCAGTCATGCGATGATTGTAGTCTCTTACCTTTCTCCTATGAGCATGAGAATCCCAGTCACGTCCCATGATTACATCCTTTGTGTACTACATTTCTAAGAACCAACTTTTGGAGGCATTCTCAATCTCCACCTTAGTTTCTGCCTTCTCCTTCTCCTTTGTTCATGATCTAAGAGCTTTCCTTGGTGCCATGGTAAAACAAGGTTGCACCTTTTTACCTTCATCAAGCAAAATCTTATGCCCTAGCTCAAAACTCATGCCCTAACTTGAAATCGCATGCCCTATTTTCTTCTCAAACCATGGCCCCTTATTCCTCCTCTCTGTATGCCTCTTCTTCCTTCAAACCCTTCTCTAGTAGGGACGCAAGCCAACTTTGTTCACAAATCCACTCTCCTCGCCTGGTTTTAAATCTCTTTACACCTCAACGCATCTCACACAACTCGGTCGCAAGTAACTCGCTTGAAAACTCTTAATCACAAAGGTAAAAATGAACCTACATCACGTTCTTATATAGATTTGAAAAAGTTAATCACACTTATTTCTCCTCCACCTACCACCGATCCTCTCATTAATTGAACATTTTACCAAATTTCCATGTGATACACCTATGCGCCACAGTCATAACCTTCCATCGCATGCCTTTCTACCTTTTGGCCACATAGACCTCCTTTCATGCACTTCCATGTGCAAAAGTACCTCACCATTGTGCCTTCCCTTAAGTAGTTTCCACCGACCATAACTTACCTCGCATTATACTGGGCATTTTTTTTTCAACTATGATCTTCTTTTAGGAGCAATTTTCTTTCTAGTAGCACCTTTCCATACCATCCACACTTTCCAACAAGAGAAACCACATGCACCAGTATTTTCATATGTATACACATATTTCAATGATAACCATCCCTCACTAAGGGTATGTGCAGTCTATTATGCATAAAAACAATTCATATTACAATCAACTTCTGGTGCGTAAGTGTGCTTATTACACAAAACACAAAACTAAATTGACAAAGCATAACAACGAAGAAGGAAACACATTAAGGGAAATATAATCTAAATGGAAATACTACCTTATTACAAATACCAAGAAGGATAATTTATAGTAGAGCTTCAACCTACTCCTATTGAAGTAACCAGGTAATTGTGTCCCATTAAGCACCTCTAACTGGAAAGCACCTAACTAAAGTATGTTAGTGATAACATACGGTCCTAACCAATGCACCTTAATCTTACTCCTTGGTGGCACATAAAGCTTTGAATCATAATGAAGTACCATCTTACCCAACCTCAAGCTTCTTGTCCTTGATGTGCGTGTCGCGACATTCCTTCCTACCTGGATTTCTCCTTGCTTCTGAATTCCAACATGTTATGGCGCACGCATCTCATCTAGTTGTAACAACTTGTCAATTCTTACTTCCAATGATTTCTCATAAGTTAGACCTCTTGTGTGTGTAATACACAAATAATGTAACATGAATTCCATGGGAAGAACTGCTTCTACACCATACACCAACTGAAAGGGTGTTGCCTTATTCAACCATTTATAGGTTGTTCTATATGCCCAAAGTACAGCAGAAACTTTATCATCCCAATTTTTCCTTCCAACATCACAAAAATCTTTGTCAAATTCTAGCTCAATATCTTGTTGAAGGCCTCAATAGTCCCATTTTCCTGAGGGTGATATGGTTTTGTCTTGTGGTTTGCGACCATAAATTCATCCAATAATATCCTAATTTTTACGTTCGAGAAATGAGTACCCCTATCACTTGTCAAACTCAAAGGACATTCATACTTGGTAAGAATATTTTCCTACAAGAACCTTACTATTGTAGCCATTGTACAATCTATTATAGGTGTTTCTTTTGCCCATCTTGTAAGATAATATGTACAACTGATGATGCAGCGTGATCCAGTTCTATGCACGGTTGGGGAAATAGGACCCACAAATTCTATTGACCATTTTTCAAAAGGCTTTGCGCTAGTAATGGGCCTCAAAGGCATTTCATCTCTCTTCCCAGGTTTTTCAAGGCATTGACAGTGATCACATGCCTTATAATACTCCTTACAATCCTTATACAAGGTTTCCCACTATAAACCAGCAAGTCGAATCTTTTACGTTGTGGTGTCACCTTCATAGTGTCCACCTGCAATACCACCATGAGCCTCCCCCATGATTTTTGTGTGCTCATGTTCTAGTACACACCAGCACAATACTTCATCTGGTTTTAGTTTGTATGAAGTCACCACTAATCAACATGAAAGGTGCAGTGCGAATTGTAAGTTGTTTCTTTTCCAAGGCTTTCATTCCTTCTGACGCCATACTTGTGCGTAAAAATTAAAACAATACCCTTTAACTCCAAGGGTGTGTAGTTTTAACTTGTATAGCTATGCATTCTAAAATTATATATTCAATACTCTACGTGTTTCCTCTCTTGATTGAATCCCTGATAAGTGGTGTGGGAAAGAATTATTTTTACCTGTCTTTAGCTCAACTGTAAAGTAAAAATTTTGGAATAATAGAACTCCATCGAGGCATATGCATCCCTATAAAATAGGATTATTTACTAATTATTTCAATGCCATGTGATTTGTATAGAACATAAAATATTTTTTGTAGCAAGTACTATATAAACTTATGCAGCGTGTAGACCATTGACAAAGCTTCGGGCTCCGTAGTATAATTTTGTTCTGCAAGATTCAAATTTCTACTAACAAAACATATACGGATAATATACAATACCTTCTTCCAAGATGAGATAAAAATACGTGCCAATGTCCATGCCATAGGAATCCACATGTACATGAAAGGGGAGATTCCAAGAAGGAAAACATAAAAATAGGCACCTTAGTAAGCCTCTCCTTTGGTGCTTCAAATGTGTGTTGCTACAGTTATCCCCAATAAAACTTCCCTTTACCTTTTAATAATTCGTCTAAGGGCACAACAATCTTAGCATATCCCTTGATAAATTTTTGGTAATACCATGTGTGGCTCAAGAATATGTGGACCTCATTCTAACTGGTGGGTTCCTCTAAGCCTAAAATAACTATAACCTTAGCTTGATCTAATAACAAACCCTCCTTGCAGATGATATGCCATAGTAGAGTTCTAAAAGGTGTAGCAAATATGCACTTCTTGATATTTAAAGAGATGTTTAACTTTTTACACCTATTAAACATTAACCATAAATTGTCATAATGATCCTTGATAAGAACATACACGGTATAATCATCTAAGCAAATCTATAAGAATTTCTGAATAAACTCTTGGAATGCTTGAACCACAATGCGCAAAAAATACTGCAAGCATGATCTTCAATCCAAAGGGAATCATTATGTATGTAAAACTTTCCCATTCAATGGTGAAATTTTTCTTCTCTTGATCCTCCTTAGCAATTCTAACCTGATGATACCCAGAGAATCCATCTGTAAAAGAGTAAATTTCATGTCCTGCAATGCCTTCCAATATTTCCTCAGTGAATGGTGTAGGGAAAGGATCAATCACACATGCAACATTCAGCTCCCTGTAGTCCACACAAATCCTAATTATTCCATCTTTCTTTATGTTGATTACCATAGAGCTAACCCACTTGGATTCATCTACGGACTTAATAATGTTATATTTCAACATCTTATCTATTTCTTCTTTAACTTTTACATGCAGGTTAGGGTTCATCCTATAAGGTCTCTTCCTAACCGAGTGTGCACCTTCCTTAAACTTAATTTTCATCTCACCCAAAGATTCATGCACCCCTTTTAAGTCATGGTAGCCCCTTAGGAAACAAGTCCTAGAAATCATGTAGCAATTCAATTATCTTAACCACTTCAGAGTCAGACGAATAATCTCCAATTATGGCCTCCTTAGGTTCAACATCTGTGCTAATGTTCACTTTCTTCATCGTCATAGGTTCATGGTAGGTATGCACCTTGTTATCCACACTGTCTAAAACCTCAGGCGTGTACCCTTTGAATGATCTATGTCTAAATATTCCACTTCTTCATCTTCCACCATATAAACCTTCTTTCCTTTCTCCTTCTTTAAGTAAGCGCACTCAAGCAGTTCTACATTTGTCTCATCTACTTCGTCAAAACGTACTTATAGATCTGACTCACCAAATAAATCCTGAATGACTTCTTCAACCTTTACACGATCTCCCATGGTAAATCACTTCATAACCCGTAATGCCTCTTTCACTGGAGGTTTAGTGGAGAAGTATTCAAAAGTCTGGATCATTCCTGCAGCCAAGTCTTGATAATTTCCCATCTCCCTCTGCAACACCGCTTAAACATACCAAGCGCAAACGTAACCTCGCAAGGTGAAATAAAGTTTTTACACCCACAATGAAGGTGGTAAATCTTCCATGACCCTCTGTTTGGATTCTCTCACATTGACTAAACGTGATGTTTAATAGGATTATTACCATGATATTCACATATTTGAGTAGGCTGCATTACTCCCAAAAAACCAGGTTGATAAATAACTTCTCACTTCTCTCCATTCTTTGATATTATCCCTATGAACCATTAATCAAGTGCATTGATTGTCCCACATAGGGTATACACAAGCATGTTCCTTCTATCTAATTTATCCTTCCACTATACTTCTATGGCTCATGGGAATACCTCAGGGTTTTCTTCGCTAGTTTTACCCGAGGTACAAAGTTTTTTGCCTAACCTTCTAACATAACACGTGACCTTACTTACACATGCAACTACACTTCTTATTCTGTACCCAACCATCTCATAAGTGCCATGTGCCCAATTATCATAGGTGATACTTGTAGTATCACTAATGGACTGTGCATCATCCCACTGGATAATTCCCCCCTTAGATGGCTCAAGTGCTTACGGATCTCAAATGGTATGCACATAAAATTTTTTTAGGTCTTCTGCACTTAAGGGCTCAACATAAGGTTTAGATTTCTCATCTGTTAAGGGGATAATAACTCATTCTTCCTTGTTCTCAAAATTGATATATCCATTATTGAACCATAGATCAACATTATTTGCATAGCACCAAGGCTACCCAAGTAGATTTGGGAAGCCATATGCTTCTATCAAGTGCTAATACCTCAAAGTCCCTAGTGAACTTGGCCCATTGTATAGTAATACATGCATCCTTTCAATACTCCAATAGGCATGGCATTAGTCTAATGTTCCATATATATTACATTAGAAGATTGCTGCAATGGAGGTCTACCCATATGAACCCATGCATCTAAGGTAAGCACATTCACTTCAGCACCTGTGTCAATCAAAATATTGCTCAAAATCCATCCATCTACAAAAAAATTTAGAGTGATCTCCTTGTCATAATCCTAGCTATGGAGAGGGAGATTAACATGCAAAATCTTCCATCCAGTCTCAATACTAGTGCATGGACATATTTCTTTCAACCAACACCCTATAAATGGAATAATGTTCTCCTAACGCAACATCTTGCATACTTCCTTTAGATCATCAACATTCGACTGGAAAGTCTCAATTACCTTCTTTTGATCCAACTTCTGGGATTGTTCCTTTAAACAATGTATTTCACCCTCTAGATTTCTGAGTACCTCCATGGTTTCCTGATAAACCTCCTTCTGATGTGTAGGTTCTAGGTATTTTGCATGTAAAACCTCCTCCTTAGTAATTATAGGCTTCTATTGTAGCACTTCTCTGGCATGTACAGCCTCAGTATGTGTATTAATTTTCACAAGTACTACCTTAGGATCTGGTGCTAACTTTGACATCCATTAGTTTTCCATGGCGCATTGTATCCTAACCATCTCCACACCCTTATTCTCCTATTTTTGATTCTTTCTTAGATGTTCATGTAAGTCCAGACACTCTTCATAGTTATGATTCTTTCTATAAAAATAACAAGTAATATTCTAGATTAAATTCACACCTATAATGGTGAAGGGATCCGCACTTATAACATGTTCCATGAGGGAACTCACTTCCTCCACCGTCATGTCCTTGGCCTCTTAATCCACCATGGTATCCTCGACCTCTACCATGGCCTCCCTCAAAATGCCCTTCATTTTGGTCGTAGCACCCTTGAGTGTGTTCATGATCATGTGACTCACCTTTATCCTTAGAGTTATTTGAAACCCCCATCTGTCGTACACCAATATCAATGGCATCATGGATCTGATCAATCAACCTGCAATCTTCATGTATTATGATTCATGGACCAGAAAATTTCATAGTAGCAGGACACATTCTTTCTTACTACACATTACAATAATGGGCAGCGGCTCAGATCATGGTCCAAATGACATATCTCACATCCACTAACAAGGAGCACTTGGATCTATGAGGAAAACTATCCTTAGTATGCCCCTCTACTTCACAATATGTGCACCAAATTCCACTGTGTGTCTCATGTGTTGTATTGGCTGATAGTTTCTCTAACTGCTTTGCCATTACTATGTTATCTAAGCTTCCAAGAATGGGCTCACTCTAGTGTCTATGCTCCCGAACTGCCTCAGTGCACAGAGATGCTTCAAGTTCATTGCATGGGTGTGTATAATTCTTATGTGAGAGCACCCTCCTAAAAGGCATAATGAGGCCTCCAACAAACCACTATGCATGCTGACTTGCATGGATATCATATGATAGTTTAGACAAGAGTGTTTTGAAACAAGCATCATACTCTCGAACATTCTCAGTAGTTCCCTTCTTGATATCCTTGAGTGTTCTTATACTTTTGTGCTCAAAATCAGGTATATAAAATTCCTTAATGAAAGAATCCCATAATAGATTATAATCCACACAAGTTCGATCAAGTTCAAACTTTCTGTACCAACTATGTACACTGTCCCTGCAATGTAGTTGCAAACTGACTTGACTTACACTATGAAGTTGTTATTCTGTTCACATGCCAGAGTATCTCACACATATGCACATGCTCATCAGCATCTTGTATTCCCCTATACTATGGGAGATGAAGTGACATCTCCATATAAATAATCTAGGGTTGGTGAGGACCATGCCCACCAGATCCAAAACCTTTTGTGTTACCTCCACCTCTAAATCCACCACATCCATCATATCCTGAGTTACTTGTTCCACCTAATCCTCCACCTATATTAGGAATTAGACCAGAGGATGCACTGTCATGTGTCTCAATAGTGGTTCTAAACTAAACTCCTACAGTCTATGAAGTTTTGCTACTCCCTGATGTGAGTCCAAATTTTTGTGTGCCTGTGTTTTGTGTCGATGACGCACTTAAAAAGGTTCCTCCAACCGGTCCTACAAATAATAGGGAAGATGTCTTCCTAACCATAAATGCACTTGCTATATGATTCACTCTTGAACTTGCTGATAAGTCAACTCTACCTCTTGTTACTCTACTACCCAAACTAGCTTGTTGACTACTAGATGTACTAGAAACTGGAAAACCAAGCGCAAGGGCTAGGTTGCTAGGTAGATTCAAATGCATGCCCATGGCCCAAGTTGTCTCTACTGGTGCACTCTCATAAGAGGCCGATGAGGGTTCCCTGTCATTCTTACCCAAATGTGGAAGTTCTAGATGTTCTGGCTCCACATCCTCTGCATGAGCTCCAAATCCTTCAGAAAGCCATCTCTCTCCTCAATGCCATTTGTTCTATAATCTCATGTTGTTTCCCTAAATCCCTCTCATGTGCCTCATTGTACTTAAGCTTACTTTCTTCTCTTTTCCTCTCTTTCGCTAGGTCCAACAGCCTTAACCAAACCTTCTCCTATCCCTATGCGTGGTGGGGTTTAGCTAGCCATCAAATTCTCTTCCAAATTTAGGGTTACCAACAAGATTTTGATCACCAATGGAATGCCTTGCAAATAGGTTCCCCTGGGATAATCTTAAAACTGAAATTCAGCTACCTCTAGGAAAGAATAAGTGGAAATTGAGTACTCCAAAATATAGCTATTTAGAACACCATGGAACCAAGTGTCCACAACATGTGTCCAAATTAGATCAGCATCATAGAGGGCCTGAAATTATTCTTGCATCTAGACAAGTGTGTGAAACCTCCAATTACTTTTAGAAGCGTAAGAAACCAACCACTCATATAGCTCTATTGGAAGAAGATAGCAAAGAAGCTCTCATATAAGCAGTCATATAGATTCTAATCCACCCATGTGTGTGCATCAAACCTAGATCCAGTGTTGAATCTCCAAGCATGCTCTTCTTCTAGATCTATTCTCCACCCCTCAACACTTTCAAAGGTCAACTGATACGTCTTCATCATGTAACATCCTAAAAACAGCTGAAAAGAGTTCTCGATAACAAAACCAATGATGCAGCCTATAATTTATGATAAATGACCCAGGCGCATTGACACATCAATCAGCCAGAGCTAAGCACTTACCCAAAGTGCATAAAAATAATAGGTCCCTCTTTAGAGTTTCTTGTATAGAATGTTAGCATGTTGGTGCATATAGATATCCAGATTCATTATCAATAGTAAACAACACACAGTGCATAAACTAGATCTAGTTCTTAGAATAGATATAAAATGAACTAAACAATGACTATAACAAGATTTACCATGCAAGAACCAGATTCAGTCATGTTCAATACCATTATCCAGCCAATATTATCCATTGTATTGAATACTGTAAAACACAAAAGCTTCTTACATTACATAAGTATCTTCATGAGTCATGCGCACGAAAAAAACAAACATCATAACTCTACCATAGTTTTTCACCCTAACTCTCTAATATATATGAAAATATAATACATATATATAGGGGTGGGGAATTTCCCTTCACCACCCATGTGCTTTTCAAAATAGGTCACATATTAATAATAGCCAAGTGCCTTTACAATAAGATGCACACATGTAAGTTCTCTAACAATAGACTTCCTATAGGTAAATCTGAGTATAAATCCTATTATTAGCTCAAACTATGCATGGTGCTCAATTCTCACTTGTTCCCAAAATAACATTGCATGGACACAAGTCTTCATGTCTTTGTGTGCTCCGCGTGCTATCTCCCAAAATAGCACTTATCCAAAAAATGGCTAAGTCTTGAATTCAAAGTGTTCTAGCGCGCGCTCATTCTACTATTCTTCCACACCCTCAAATGCACCTTGCTCTAGCGTGCGCATCCTTAGATCAATATATTATCTTCTCAACAAATAAAAATCCTTCCCATGAAATTTGCATATTTGTGAGGGTACATTTCTCCTAAGAAACCTATTAGAGAAGGTGATTCTCACTTCCTGCCACTCCAAAATGTCATCTCTGTGTGTAATCCACCTGCGCACTGCGGTCCCATGCATACTATATACAATTATATTCCTTCTACATCCTTCATTTGATTACTAGAATTCCATGGAACACAGGAATACATTACGGTCCCCTTCACCACTATACTATGGTACTTGGTTATGACCCAAGTGCGAAATAGCGTGCTACCTAAGTATGTGAGTAATAATATTATTAATCTCTCATTCTTATACTTCATATGTTCCATGTTCCTCATTATCACAAGAAATACTAGTGGTTTCACTAACTGAATTTACATCATCCCATTGTATCACTCCATCCTTATATGGCTCATTTACTTCAGGATATTTGACTGTGGGTGCGTAAATTCTAATCAAGTCTTCTTCACTCAAGGGCTCAACATAGGGAGCAACCTTTGCATCTACCAATGGTATAATGACGTTCTCTTCTTTATCCTCAAAGATAGTTTACCCCTTTTTGAAACTAAAATATTCATTATTTGTATAACACCAAGGGCACCTAAGCAATGCTAGGAAACTAACCACCTTTGAAAGCTTCAATACCTCAAATTCCCCAGTAAACTTGGCTCCCTGAATCATGATAGTAGCATCCTTAACACCCCAATAGGGTTGGCCCTAGTTTTTTCCACCATGTAAAACACATTTGTAGAAATATATAATGGTGGTCTTCCCATCTAATCCTAAGCATCCAACATGAGCACATTAACTTGTACACATGTATCTATCAAAATATTACTCAAGAGCCACCCATCTATGACCACATTCAGTGTAATTTATTTGTCATACTCATGATTATGGGGAGGTAGATTTTCATGGAGGATCTACCTCTCATGCTCATGTCCTGCATGTGGAACCTATTATCTCAACCATTTTCCTAGTAAGGGGATGGTGTTTTCCTATCACAACATTCTACATACTTATTTTAAATCATCTATGTCTTTATGTGGAAGGTCAACCTTATTTTCTCTATCCATCACATGTGCCTATTACTTAAATCCCTGAATATTTCCTTGTAAATTCCTGATAATGTCTATGGTCTCTAGATAGACTTATTTTTTATGTTTAGCATTAGGATACTTAACATTCATCACTTATTTCTTTTCTATAATATGCTTTCTCCTCGAGGCCTCATGTGTGTGCACTTCCTCAGTACGGGTAGTGACTAATAGGGGATGTAATTTAGAATCTAGTACCAACTTTGGAATCCATTGACCTCCATTGGTGTGATGTATTTTAATCATAGCTATGCCCTTGTCTTGATTATTTTCCTTACTCTTGTGCTCATACAAATAGTTAAATTATTTAAAATTGTGTTTTTTTCTCACACCATGAGAAAATTATATTATGAGGGCATTCACAGTGATAATGATAAAGTGATCCATATGTAAAGAAAGTTCCTCTAAAAAATCCTTCTCTTCCACTATCATGACCTCGACCTCTGTATCCTCCACGAAATACCCTATTTTGGTTATCACCATTATTTCACCCTTCATTATGTTTCTCTCCCTAATCCTTGGATCCAATTTCTATAGTTTTATGCCACACACCAGTCTCAATAGCCTCATGAATATGCTCAATTATTATACAGTTAACAATGTAATAAGTATGGGACTTAAAAAATCTTACAGTACATGGATACATTCTAATGGACCATACTCTGTAAGAGGGTACATATCTCACAATCCAACAACATGGTCCGTAATGACTTGTGATGACATCTATCCTTAGTATGTCCTTCCACCCTAAAATTTGTACAATAAATTCCATTGTGCATCTCATGAGTTAAATTGGAAAATAGTTTTCCCAATTGATTTTCCATATATGAAATATGTGCTTCAAGAAATGAGATAACTATAGTGTGTAAACTTCCTACTTCCTCAGCATGCAAATCCACCTCGAAATCCTCACACATATATGTAAAATTCTTATGATAAATCACCCTTCTGAAAGGTGTGGTCAAACCACCAACAAACAAATATGCATGCTGGCTAGGGTGGATATCATAGGAAAATTTTGATAAAAAAGTTTTAAACCATGCATCATACTCCCTTACGCTCTTATTCATGCCCTAATTCATCTCTTTCAGTGCACTAATTCTTTTTTGTTTAAACTTAGGTACATGGAAATCCATTAAGAAAGAATCATGTAGCATGTTGTAATCCACAACAGTCTGGTTTGGATCATACTTCCTATACCAGCTATGTGTGTGCCATTGAAAATTCATAGAAAAATAGATTTTCTTACACTCAGGAGTTATAGTTCCCTTAGCACGCCATAGAATTTCACACATGTGAATGTGCTATGCTGAATATTTGATTCCTTTGTATTCTAGAAGGCAAAGGAAAATCTCATAAATGAATTTTTTTGGCTAATGTGGACCATGCCCACTAAACCTAAAACTTGTATTACCTTCAGTATTTCCTCTACCTCCAAAACCACCAAATTCGATTGAACCTGATCCTCTTGATCCACCTCTTGTAGAAGGAAATGGGCCAAAAGATAAGAAACTTTTCATTCCAACTATTGTGCTAAATTGAAATCCTATAGTTTAAAAAGTTGTGCCACTTCTAGACGTATTACTAATGTTTTGCATGCTCAAGCTCTGTACATACGACGTTCCAAAGAATATTCCTCCAACCAGACCTCTAAATAAAAAACATGACATCTACACCACCATAGATAAATATGTTATCTGATTAACTCATGTACTCAATAGAAAATGAAATCTCTTTGTCTCTAATCTATCACCAACACTAGCTTACTTATCAATAACTATTTTAGGAATTGAAACACCAATCACATGGGAAAGGTTGCTAGGTGGGATCATATGTGCACCCGCGGTCCTTATAATTTTTTGTGATGTGCTCTCATCTAAATCTAAGAGGGGTTTTCTACCATGCTTACCTAAATGGGGAAGAACCAAATTCTCCAACTCCACATATTCTACATGAGCTACAAATATTTCGTGAGCTATATCTCTCTGTAACACCATTTTCTTCTCAAATTCACATTGCTTCGCTAGTTCCCTCTTTCGTGCTTCATTTTACTTAAGACACTTTTCTTCTCTCTACTGCAAGGTCTGCCATCTTTCACCACACCTTATCTTCCCCCCACACATGGTTGTGAGTTTAGCTAGCCATAGGGAAGCACTCTAAATTCAACACCACCATTAAGATCTTAATTATTAAAGGAATAATGTGAAGGTAATATCCTCTAGGCTTGTGCATAAACTTAAACTCTACAAATTCTTGGAAAGAATACATGGAAACAATGTACACCAGAGTTTAATTGTTCAAAACACGTGTCCAAGGTTCATCTACATCAAACAAATTCTGATATTCTTATAAAGTCCAAACCCTTGATCTATAATACCATATTCTTGTCGATGCGTATATAGAAAAACACTTGTACTATTATATAGGGAAACAACTAAAGAATGACTCATAAAGCTCATGATAAATGTGTTCCTCAACCCACTTACATGCATTGAAATTGGGTCCAGAACCATATCTTTGAGAAAAATGATCTTGTCTGTCAATAACCCAATATTAAATAATCGCAAGAGTCAACCGATAAGCCATCAGTCTAGATCATCCTCATAACATCTTGAAAAGAGGTCCCAAAAATGGAACAAAAATGTAGTTTTTTTCTTGATCAAACCCTATACACATTGTCACAACACTTAGATAGATCTGAGTGCTTGCCCAAAGTTCATGAAGGTACTAAGCCCCTCTATTATGTCAGCTTTATAAAGGATTTAACATGCATAAACATACATTCCATAAATATAACCACTAGATCCATAAGCTCAATTTGGAAACACATGAATACATATATATGACTATTATAAGTCAGAAGTGCTCATAAACCAACAACACAACCTTATAAATCATTCAATTTTTAAATCATGCAAATTAATACATATATAGGGGTGAGGAACTTTTCCTTCACCACCCATGCATTCTAAAAAAAGGTTGCATGCTAATAATAGTCATGCACTGCTACAATATATCTATAGAAGCATGAAAGCTTTGTCTAATAATAGATCATCTATAGTTAAATCTAGTTTTTATCCTATTATTAGCTCCATGCACCTATTTGAACTAAAATATCTTTCCTAAAAAATAATATCTTCTTGACTACCTAAACCTCCTTGCGTGTCACGTACTCTAAGTTTATATTTATCTCCATATGACAAAAACTCACTAATTTCTCTACCTTTCTATCATATTTCTTACGTGCATCACCTTCCAAGTTCCATGCATAAAACCATGCCCTTCCAGTGCGCTCACCAAGTATATCCTTCCATGTGTTTCTTCTGTGGCCCTTCCGCGTACTTCTTTTGTAGAAATTTTGCATGTGCATGAATCTCTGCATACTTCAAATACTTAGCCATTTTCCTTTTCCCAACAATAATGGAATAGTTCAATAAGTGCCATGTGGAGATGACATTACTGATTCAATTTCTACGGGTTGCAAAAGGTGGGATTTTGGTGAATATAAGGAACAAAGTAACTATTCCTTCAGTGCTTTTTATGACCAATATATCTGATACAAGTATTGAGTTCCATGATCTAAGGAACCTAGAGAATTGAGGAATGATTTGCATAGGTCCATCTAGACTTGAATTCATAAATTTTCCATTGTAATTTGGACAAAGTGGAGATGCAGGGAACACATGGAATAGAGGAACAGCTCCACCTGTTCCTCCAAAAGATCATTTTACCCAAATTTCCCCTAAACTTGTAAAGTTTTGACTAAGTCTTGGGATTTGAGGCTCAACAAGAGGATGAAAAAATTACCAAGGCATGATAATTTTCCCATAACTTCAAAACTTTTGAAATTACACTGATCTTGTGACAACAACACCATTCAGCCTTTTAGCATGGAGGAACACCAAAGTTTTGAGGTATCATAGAAGATTCTTAAGTCTTAAAACAAAAGTTATGTGTCCATCATGGAGAGGGTTCTAATATATTTCCAATGACCATTTTTTTTACCTCTAAATTCCTTCTAGAACTCCCAGAATCATCCAAAAAAGTCAACTTCCACCATTAGAGTATAGCATTCCCAACACTTGAAATTGAAAGAGGATTTAAAACTCGAAAGCGAGGATCACGAGGGACAACATGCACATCAATAGACGTGTGAATGATAGCGTGAAGAGATCTTGGGATGAGCGAGCATCAACCGAATGTGCATGCAAAGATTCGACAAACGGGAAGAACCTGGTTAAGCCATAAAACTCTCCTCTATCTCATAGATCAAATGGGGTGTACATATAGGAGGTGCTGAGTAACCCCTGGTGCTGCAATCATGACAACTCGAGTAGAGAGGGGAGTTACATTCCCAAAATAGAAGTGTAACTCCCAATGATGCATATGATGCACTGATGCGTAAGGGATCTCATAATGACCCCTAAATGACACATGGACCTACGATCCCACCTAAGTGAGATTACTCACCTAATGATGTGGAAAATACACACACTAACACCCCCCCCTTCATTATAACTTAGGATGAGGTGGAAAGTCAGAAACAAGAAATGGGTCCCGGCACAAATCCTAATGAGGTACCCATGTACAGGAAAGAAGTCCCAAGTAGTGAAGGAAAACCCAGTGGGAAAAACATCCACCACAAGAGAACAAAACACACTCTCTAATCTAAGAAAGATGCTAAAAATGGTTCCTGGCCATAGACGAGCCTGAAAAGGTACCCATGTACAAAGAGGAAATCTCTCAAAAAGAAGAAGAAGAGAGAAGAAGAGGGAGACGAGAGGAATGAAGAAGATGCCATGGACAAATCTGAACTCTACAGCTCTAGGAAGTCTCCCAGAAGAGTGTTGATGATGAGATCGTCTACCTATGGACTGAAGAAGAGCCACCCACAATGAACTATGTGCCTACCCTTAGGAAGGACATAAATGACATGCCGGAAGTCTGCCCACTCCACAAAGGAAACTGAAGGTAGCAACATGAAGAACTCTGAGTCTGGTGCACTTAAGTGTGACATAGTTCTAGAAAGTGAGTGCTAAGGAACCAAAGGTAATGCCTTGTGTGTAGAAATGTTAGAGTGTGGAGAGTTAACACCTATAGAAAGGATTTCCATGTGATTTGAAGGGAACAAAACATCCTCCACAACAAAAAAGGGATCCACAACTAATGGTGGATTAATGAAGGTCTCTGGAAAAGTGGAAGTGGTAAGAGTTCCAGAATGGGCACTCCCAACAATGGAGATGATGAACTCCTCTAAAAAACCTGTAGATGGATGAGGGACCTATAGAGAATCATAATTAGACTATGTGAAAATACGACTAAGGTCAAGCAGATACTCCTCCCAATAAGGGAGCTCAACAAACAGAAGAGCGATGCATGATAGGTATGAGTCATCTAATGAAGGTAGAGGAGTGAAAAGGGCCTCACACATTGGAAGTGGAAAGGAGGTGGGTGTGATGATTGTATGAGACTGAGAAGGGGACTGCTCGATATTTGATGAGATGTGGGAAGTGTCAACACTCTCTGGAATAGTGAGAGAAGGAGGAGAAGAGTCCTCTGTAGTACTCTCGACATCAGAACTAGATGCACAATTCTCGTCATCAGAAGTAGAACCAAGCGAGCCTATGTTAGTGAAACTATCATCACATGATGAAATGGAGGAGACAACTGAATCAACATTAGCAATAATGGCGGCAACATGTGAAGGGTCTCCATACAAGGACTGAAGAATTCTCCAGACATGGTGAGGTGGATCTGAGTCTGCCACATGAAACTAGAGAGAACGAGAGACATGCATCATCATGTGATGAAAGACATGGTCACAAGTGTCAAGGAAGTCCTCCAGATGACGATGATCAGTAGGTGTAGGAACTGGCCCAAGTAAGAAGGGTGACAGACCCTCGTGAGTGAAGTAATGTTCCATGGAAGCACGCCAAATTGAATAGTTCCCTCTCCCGGTGAGAAGTGGTGGAGGCTGTAAAGTGATCCTATGAAACTCAAGTCTAGAAAGAGCACTCTCCATGATGCAGAATCAAAAGTGCAAGGTGCAAAAAAGCAAGACATCAGACTCGGCCGATAATGCATCTACATGTGAAAAACCCAAGGGTATAGTCAAACCCCCCAGAATGCGAAACTTTATAAAATTAGTGCATTTACAAAATTGATAATTCCATCATGTAGAATACGAGAAAACATGCAACTTTGACTAAATAAGTGCTCAGAAATGAGCAGCGAGTCAAAAGTTATGGCATTAAAACGATTTCCGCAACTGATGGAAAAATACACTAGATGCTGCAAACACATTAAAAAAGTACACGAGATGGGTGCAAAGGGTATCATGTGGGTACTCGTTGGAAATGGAATAGAATTTTAGCATGGTTTTTTTTTACTCTGAGGGGGGATTAGCCTCCTGCCAACCTTAGACCTCGCCCTCCGTCTTCGACAAGCATATGAGGGGATTAAATTACAAGCCAAAAACAACCTAAATGATTATTACATGCCATGAATGAATGTTTTTAATTTTTAAACACCTTAAAACATAAAAAAAATGGTGGAAAGAAGGTGGGACCATGTTAGAAGTGCTGCACTCAAGATTTGTCCATGTGTAGAACCCCAAACCGCTAAAAATGCCAAGTCCACGTGCTGGTTTTGTTGACAGTTTGGACTGTTATGTAGGCTGGAGTTGTTGTAGAGCTGAACATGGTAGGGAAATGCCTAGAGATGCACAAATATCAGGTTACAGAGGGATATGGAGGTGCTACGGCACGTGGGAGAGCAATAAAGATCCTAAATGGCCAAAAAATGCCAAAAAAGCTAGAAAAATAGCTAAACATGTGGCTGCTGTTTGAAACTTTTTACAGAGTTTGAACGTGGTGTTATTGACCAAAATGGGATGCTGGAAAATGGTGGTGTGCTCCTGGAGGAACCACAAGTAGGTGGGAGTAGTTTTCAATGTAGGAGGATTCAAAAAAATGTTTTTGGTAACTGTAATGCAGCAAAAAAATGTTTTCCAACATTGGTGGAAGGAACATGCACAGTCTGAGCAGCAAACAGGTGGCATGAACCAACACAGATGCAAAGGAGCTTAGGGATGAGCGAACCCATAGAGGTAAATGAGTAACAAGGAACAAAAAACCAAAGAAGCGTCCAACACAATCACCAACAAGCCAATACGTATGAAAAACACACTGAACCAGCGATGCATGAGCACAATACGAGCTGCCAAACAAATGGAGGGTTGAAGATAAGTCAAGAACCAAGTAGGCTATTAAACGAGCAACCGATGAGTGTATGGTGATATGGCTCTCCAACACAATAAACTACCATTCTTATTTTACCTTATAGGAGATGAGTCTGAATTTGTGAAACACTTCCAAAACATCATGAAAACCCCTCAAGGTTAAAAAACATGAACACCAAACACTCGAAACACGAGCTGCAAAACTGCGAGCAACCCAAAAAATGAAGAGAGGTATAAAATCCTGAATCAATGCAAGAAGCATACGAATAGAATATCCATTACAAAACATGCCAAAAAATCTAAATATCACTCCAGAAGCTAAAAAATGCATGAAACACCGATGAGTGTATGGATCCACAAGATCTACTCTGATACCATGAAAGAGGGTTTAAAACCTGAAATCGAGGATTATGAGGGACAATGTGCACATAAACAGACATGCGAACGAAAACATGAAGAGATTTCGGGAGGAGCGAGCATCAACCGAATGTGCATGCAAAGATGTG
Organism: Taxus chinensis; assembly: GCA_019776745.2. Classification (NCBI taxonomy): domain Eukaryota; kingdom Viridiplantae; phylum Streptophyta; class Pinopsida; order Cupressales; family Taxaceae; genus Taxus; species Taxus chinensis. The sequence continues at coordinate 257,148,609 of CM034153.1, forward strand.
ACAAACAGGCAGAACCTAGTTAAGCCATAAAACTCTCCTCTATCTCATAGATCAAATGGGGTGTACATATAGAAGGTGTTGAGTAACCCCTAGTGCTACAATCATGACAACTCGAGTAGAGAGGGGGAGTTACATTCACATAATAGAAGTTTAACTCCCAATGACGCATATGACGCACTGACGCACTAACGCGTAAGGGAATCTCATAATGACCCCTAAATGACACATGGACCTATGATCTCAACTAAGTGAGATGACTCACCTAATGATTTGGAAAATACACACACCAACAGAAATGACCCTATTTAACCTGTTTGATTCTGGAGATCACGTTTCTCCATATATCTTCCCTAAAATGCCTTGGATAACATAATGGATCTTTTTCACAACTTCCATATGGTTTAGGTCTTCCCTATCAACTTCTAGATGACATCCATATGCTGTAAAATGGAAAAAAATTACCCTTTCAAGGCCTCTGAGGAAATTTGTTTCTCCTTGAAACTCAATTCATTCTTCAATCACCTTAGGAAATCATACCCGCACATGAAAAAAAAATTAAAATATTTTTATCACCTTCCTACTAGCTAGAATGAGGATGACACCATGGATAGGATGACTAGAGAAAGGATTTACAGTGACTGGGAGAGGAATTTTCAAGTGGGGGATTGGTTGTCATGGAAAAAAAATTCAATTTTACATGATAGACATTTGGCATGACAAAAATAGTAAAAAAAGAGGCCTTACCATTTAAACAGGGTTCAAGAAATACTACCTTTCTCCTAAATGTTTATTACATGAAAAACTTGAGAAAAAATGACTATACAATAATAAATGTGAAGGGAAATTGGGAAATGAATGTCAAATAATTTTTCGGCCTTTGAGGAATTAAAAAATGGGGTTGAAAATGTAACACTTCAAAAATTATTTTTCTTAAAACTTCTCCCTTAAAATAACTATATATTCAAAATTTTATGAAATATAGATTTCATTTGTGCATGTGTGAGTGGTGAATTTTTATCTTCGAAGAAATAATTATCATTTGAAGAAATGAGACAGGCTATCAGACCATGATAATAACACAATGGTAGGGATACTAGTGACAACAAGTGGGGCAAAATGACATGCAAGTTAATTTATCTTTCTATTTGGGGGGTGAAAACAAGTTTTTCCTAGATTTGTAGTTTGGGGGCATTATTTTGTGTGTTAGTGTATACATTTTGGCTAGGATGGGTAGAGTAGTATAATGTAATAAAACTTGAATGTTTTTCTGATTTTGTGGTAGTTTTTTATTTTTACATTTTAGGGTTTTTGTCATGATATTATCAATTTCATGAAAAAAATGTTGGTCTAGATAAACAAACAATTATGCATTTGATAGAGTTGCAAGTGCCACCACTCCGATGGAGTAAAAACCACCATCGATAGATGCATGTTTGATACAATTGGAAATACAAATAATAGTGGAAATTATGCTACAAACGGTGGCAAAAATGCAACCGCCACTTGTAGGCAATAATGATTGCATCCTAAGTAGTTTTTATCAAATTGGGCCTAAATAGCCTTCAATTTTTAGTGTTTTCATTGGTTCTATGGGGATACATGTAGTAGAGACACACTAGAGATATTTATTAGTTCTATGGATCCATTGGTCAACTTACTATAGAGGAGAATATGTTTCTATACCTCTCAAGGATCTTGATGCTAGCAAAGAAAACCTTGGTAACTCTGAAGAGAAAGATCTTATATGAAATTATTACATACTTAGATGCAAAATATAATGCATTCTTATTTCCTTTGGTGGTGAGGGAGTGGAATATCACTCTAGAAGATGTGTATCAAATTACAAGTCTCCTAGTTAAAGGGATAGAGGTGATAGTTACAGATACTATAGGGGAAGCCTAGATGTTAAAGTGGGATAACTATTTCTGAGATGCACAGGTTCCTGATAGGAGTGCCAAGTAGGGGGTTGAATTGGAAGGGTTTAGGAATGTAAACATTCCCAACTTATATAATGTTTTAATTAGTATCTTGTTCTATAATGTAGTTAGGGACAAGGGGGCATATCACATGTTGTACTTATAGGTCCATATTGTGAGGATCGTCTACTCCTAGGATGACACCCTCAGGGGGAGAGAGAAGGGGGAAAGGTATAGGGGATAAGGTGAGGAGTGGGAGCCACATGAGTTATATTTTCTTATCTAGGATGGGGTCTCCCTCCACTCACCAATATACTCTCTCCTTGGGAGTGATGAGGAGGCACCTTAATAGAGGGTATGGATGATTTCCATGCTAATTTTGACTCTACCTATGTCAGGGTGAGAGGACGCAAGGTGCATCCCAAGGGGTAAGGAATGAGATAGGAATCGAGGAAAAGTCCCGAGTCTGGTAGGGGAGGTCAAATTGAAGGCTAGATGTATCCACCGAATGTAGTGCTCACTCGAAAGAGTGGTAATGAAGCATTGTAAGCATTTAGGAAATCTGACACATGATTCTAAAGTTATATTTAATGCGATCTTAGCATTGACTTAAAAGAGTTTGTATGTGTCATCCTAATTCAATGTCAAGGATATTTGAATATGAGTGAAAATATTTAAGGTATGCACATTAAATGTGTATTTCACTAGCGATCTTGTATGAAATAACTAAGTAAGGTGATATCTATGGGGTGCTTGTTGTATTCAAAGTAATTGTTGAAGATTTATGAGATGGAGATGGATTTATAATGAGGAAAAACTCAGATATCAAAGGGTGCAAGAAGGATCAGGAAGTACATCAATCATCACATCATAACACATTTATTATTTCATGGAATGGGAGTAATATAAAATAAGCCTTCCAAGGGAAATCGGTCATAAGGAACCTCTAAGAAAAAAAAATGACCCCAAGCTTGATGATTTAGCTCATGACCCCTAAGACTAAAGCATCATGTGTGAGTTATACTAAATTTTGTGAAAACAAGGGACCCCTAAGATATATAAACATCTTACCCATTATTGTTTGATCAAAAATGAATTTTACAGGCCTTAAGGATGACATCCCAAAGTACCCCTAAAGGACATCATTCTTTTCCACCTCCTTAGCCAATTAACCATCAACAAAAATTACCATATAGAGATTAAAATATAACCCACATGATATATTTAAGGAAAGCACACATTATCCCACTCCTAGGTAATTTCACAAGATATTTTGACAAAATAAGTATAGTATATTGTTTGAATAGATCCATTGATTTAGGAAAAATAAAGGGAAACATATACACATGATCTCAAAGCTTGTTAATGAATATGCAAATGTAATAACCTTAGCATGAACTCCAAACAAATGGAGAATGTAACAATTATTACACCAATAAATTACAAACTCCTATGGATTAATCATACACTTGACACATCTTGAGACCCTTCAAAAATTTATCCCTCTTCTAGAAAAAAGGACCATCTCCATTTTCTTAAAACCCTAAACCTTCATATATATCCTTATCCTGATAGGTTTTTTTGAGAATATTCCATTGGAAACCTAATTCATTCATGCTTAGGACATTCTTCAGAGCCTCCAAGGAATACTATGGAATATTCCTTTATGATAACCTTCAATTTTTCCTCACACTATCCTGTCATTATCGTTCATGCGCAACCAAGTGAAATGATTTCTACAACATATCGATTTTTTATTTGATTTTCCACTTGAGAATAAATGTGACATGGAAAATAAAGGTATTTAATTTGAGGAGACCCTTATAAAAGTGTGAACATTTATTTACCCTTTGGTGAAATTATTTTCATGAATAATTCATTTTTATTTAAACGCTAGTCGTGCCTACTTATCTGGGTAAGCTATGGAAATTTATGGTGACACTATAGTTTAAACACGTCATCCTAGATAATTTTTCCTATTTAAGTGTGGCTTCTTGTATCCAATGGGATTAAAATCACCATTTAAGTTTCATATAGCCTCTCATATTTTTCATACCATCCATCTATCATGGATTCATCAATCATAGGGGTGAGCCCATCAAGATCAAAACTCAACAACTTGAGTGATTTTTTTTAGATGGTAGGGATGAATGAAGTCTTTATTAGGCATGTTTTTAGCATACCCAACATCTAAGCCAATCCCCTAGATGGCTCCTCCCAAAATTCTCTAGTCCTTTATTTTATCAATTGAATCACAAAATTATGTGCCTCATTTCTAGTTTTCTAGACCCTGCAATTTCACATCATCCTCCCTGAACATCACCTAAGTATAGAGAATTTAAAAATTCAATAGTCCCATCATTTCCCCCACATAAATAACAACCACCTAAACATGTATAGTTATTATTACACCCATCCCTTATTACAGATAGAGCTGCCCATTTCAGCCCCAACGTTTGTACCAAAGAAATAAACACCACCTCTAGGCCCACAGATAGATGAAACAGAGGGGTGAATTTCAACACTTTAAATTTACCTAGTTAAAATTCATACTGTGGTGGGTACCCAAGATCTCATCCCGAAAATAAAGAAGGTCATTCATGATGATTCAACCAATGGAGCAGCAAAACTCCCTGCAACTCGACCTTCCACAAATCAAAGGACTAAGGCATATCTGAGAGGGGGACTCTTTCTTCATGAGTGGAGGAAATCACTCAGAAGCAATACCGAGTTTACCTAAATCCTTAATAGGCCATGAGTAGGGATCCCAAATTTGCTTGAGAAAGGAATGTCATGAGGCCTAGATGGATATATTCGGTTTGTATTTGGTGTTGTGGCCCATCAGGACTTTATATGTCATAGGGACTAGATTCTGAAGCATGTGCCAACCTTTCCAAGAGAAATAGTGGACTTTGAACACTTATGTCCCCTTTATAATGTAATATTTTATATATTATTTTTGTGCGTATATATATTCGAGGGAAGGGTCCCCTATTAATGAAGCCCATTTTTTCTATAACATATATTAATACAATTTGTTTATTTCATTTTCCATTGTATGAATTTTCTTTCTTTATTTTCTTTTAGTTCCGCTGAGACACACAATTCACTTCAAATTTTTAGATAATGCACCTTAAAAAACCTGCATAATTAATCTTCTCACACAATACTTACTATTTCACGCACAATTCAAGCAACTCATAATTTTTCTGTAAGAGAAATCTAGCCACTAACCGCCTAATCAATCTTGGATCTTCCATCAAAAAATTCTAAACACATCCCTTTAATTTCATTTCTCGCTAGAGAAACTATGAAAATGTAGTAAACATAACCAATTATGTGACCAGGTGCCAGGGATCATGACAAAAACTTCAACCCATACTAAAAAATTTCCAAGCAAGGTGAAATGTAAACTTAATTCTAGGCCCCAAGGGACTACCACATGTTGGGTTAGTCAAACATAGCTCTTCAGACCTTGGGGTCAATTGGAAATTTACACATTCTTGGATGCAATACATACTTTGACATCACTATTTCTTTCCCTGGGCATTCACTTTATATTTTATTTTACATCACAAGGTTTGGAGCTCAACCCATGTTTCAAACAAATTCCCAAGGGATACAAAGTACACTTTTTCTAATTTTCTCACGGTCTCCAAGATATTTTCCTGCCTCAAGTATTGGGGAAAATTTACATTTTGCACATAATACTCATATCTTGAAGAAGTAATTTATTGTCTAGATAATACACTAAAGTACCCACTACCATTTACTTCATACTTCCGGAAAGCTTGAAAGTTCAAGCAAGCACATAATAAAATGAGCACTTATTTTTTTCCAATCGGGTAGAAATATTTGCAAGGAAATTTGGAAATGTTGATACCAAGCACATAACCAAATTGAAAACAAGATCACATCTAATGATACAGTGCTAAAATAAATCATAACAATTAAGAGCACCAACAAGGTTGATGGAGGAGGACAAGTTATTGTTTATATGGGAACATGATATAATATCTTGAACTTATATTGATCTTTACATGGTGGATTGGGGAGTTAGGGTTTTAACTACCCTAATTTTATGATGAGTTGGTTCTACGAGAAGTTCATGTTGTATGCCAAGACAATATTTGTAGGACACACTAAAGATATCAGAGCATGTTGATGGGGAACATGACTCCTTTAAATGACACTCCATAGGTATTAGTGACATTTAAATATGTAGATATGATTATAGAGATTACATGAATATGAGGGGATCTTGTCCTAAAGATAGATCTTCATTGATGGCATACTCTATTGCAGGGTAGGTCAAGGACAAGTAATGGTACATATAGGTGTACCTAGTGAGTATCATGACCCAAAAATTTGTAAATCCATTGAAGGTATCACTCCCAAACATTCGAGTCATTTATGGTGGTGTACATGAGTGACACGATGATTACATGGGGAGATTAATAATATACACCATTGATAGTTAGGGGCCTCATTGTTGTAGATGTAAGAGGGGAAGTGAAGTATCATATGAGAGGCTGAGGGAGGAGAGGGATAACACCACCATTCCAATAAGCTTTACAGTAACCAGTGGTTGTAGTATCTCTAGGGCTTGGATAAGGGAAGGGAATAGTGTTGATTTAGGTAGCACACTCAACTGGCTAGGGAGCAAGTGGAGATCGTTACTAATATGCTAGAGAGGGATAAGGAACAATCAAGGAGGAGGAGGATGATGATGAAATTTTTTAGATGGTGTCCAACTCAGAGTGGAAAGAAGGAGACCCAGTAGGTCCATTTTATCGGCACACTTATAATTCTTTAGATTTCTATCATGAAAGTTAGTAGATATCTTAATTATAGTACTAGTGGATTCCATGGAAATTTTTATTACTATATCATGTTTGTGTGCATGTGTGTGTAGAGAATACCACTAATTTGATGTAATTGATCAAGTAAATTCTAGTGGATATGTTTTCCCTAGCCTTGGGGAAGACCCCATAAAAGTTATATGTGGATCTTAAAATTCCTTGCAGTGTTGGATGAAAAAAATGCTTTTTATGCCTCTTATCATGGAGCACTACTCTTGGTATCTTAGAGGGCTAAGAATAAAACATTAGAGGGCAAGGTATGTATAGTTATATAGGTAATGAAAAATTGATCATGTGGGCATGGAGCTACATCTAGCCATAGGATGGTGACATAGATGATGTCTATGAATGATGCAAGTGGATCTTGTCATAGCACTAGGTTGAGCATTCCTTACCACTTCATGAATGGATCCCATAGGTTGAAAACTAGAAGTCCTCATCCCCATTCTATAGGAAGATTTCATTAACGATCCTCTACTCTAGCTAGCATATCAATATATATTATACATGGAGGCACTTGTATGTCCCATTTTTTGTATTTTTTATTTTTAGGCCAACACTTTTCCTCTCATTATAGATGCAATGACATGATTGCACCAAAAATTTATTCAAGTTATACACACATACACACACTAGAAATTGATTACATTATACTATGAGACTCTTCTATGTATGTTTATTTTTGTTGATTTTCTACTTATGCATATATATAATTCAAGATGAACACATGAGATGTTTTTTAACTGTACTTATTAAAAATGTATGACTATGCAATGGATGATATAAAGACATGATAAAACAAACTATTTTATAGATGAGACAAAGATACATAATCACATAGATGAAGGATATAAAGTAAGAGACAAAGCAATAGATGGTCAAAGCTAGAGGTAGGTAAGGAAATCATGGAAGATGGAGATGGAAACACCCTAATAAGTGAAGACCTAAATAACTAACTAGATATTATTTGTGATGTAATATTAGGAAAATGGAACGATAAAGATGGTAGATCCAATGTATAGGTCTAGGTTTGAACCTTTCATTGGCTTGTCATGAAAAGATGGGTAGTAGGGATTTTAAATCCCTTTCTGATTGTGAATATTTAGTTTTTCTCTAAGTCTAGGAAAATATCATTACTTCAATTTTTCTCTTTTATTCATGTATATATTTTTGGAATCACATATGAACCTTTGTATCTAGCCTTATGTGACTAGGAAGATGCATGGGCTCATCACCAAAGGATAGACATGAGTGAGTAAGGGCATCACTCTTCAATATAAACCTCATATAACTAGTAAAAGGCATGGTATTAACACTAAAAACCAACAAGAAAGAGTAACATAGTAGATCAAATGAATCTCTTGATTTTATAATATTGTTTATATATGTATTCTTTCTTTTTATTGTATTTATTTTGTATTTGAGAGTAGGATGAGACCTTCCTCCCATACCCCAACCATGTGTAACTAGTAATATAGAAGGTCTTATTAATAAAATTTGGAACATGTGAGTAAGGTATATGGGGTAAAGGTACACTAGTTTTTTATGCTTAGAGAGAGAGAGAGAATTTGGGAGTTTATTTCATGATAAATTCTATAGAACTCTATACAGACCAAAATATTCGCATCGCAATAAGTTCTTCAGGGGAATAAGGTATCATGACACTAAGTGACCAATAACTAAATATTAAATATGAATATGATCTTGATAGTAATAGTCAATAATGAAGTGGTAATGAACTAATGGGAATATTGGAATAAGAGAAGAACACATCATTGTGAAAAGGAAAACTAGATCTCAACTTTTATTTTTTTGACAAGTATGTGAAGATGGAAAAATGAAGGTGGTTCAAAATGTAAAATTACAAGTACAAAGGGATATGAAAAACATGAAACTAAAAAATGACATTTCAGGTGGATATGATTCATGGAATCTCCAAATTCCTCACCCTCAAGCATACATAGGAAAAAGACCCATTATTAAATTCCATAGTGACTAAGTATTATCCTAACTAGTTTGGAAGTTAGCCTAAACTCATGACCCTTGCCAATTTTTTTGTCTATATGACTATCTTATAAGATAATGAGACCACCAAGTTGAATAGGACACTCATGAATGTTCTTGTTGTATTTTTAGGCTATGCAGGCAACATATACTTTTTGTTGTTGTGCAACCTTGAGATAATTCTCATCTAGAATTTCTAGGGAAGATAAGTGTATTTTTCTGTAGTCATCCTTGTTTAGGAGACCATGAAGAGAGAATTGTAGGATAAAAAACATAACCTCCAATAGAAGTAAAATTGTGACACCAAATACAAGAGAGAACAAGGTATAATTTGTAGGTGTGGATATACTTTTTCTATAATCCCGTAAGGTGGGATTTAGCTATAGGTTCCAATCCCTCTTATTGATCTTGATTGTTTTTAGTAGAATTGAATTTAATGTTTTTTTACCTCATCCTATTTTTATCCCAAGGATAGTAGAGAGATGTTGTGTGACATGAAATGATAAATTTATTTCACAACTCACACATCTCAGACTTATGGAAGGAGATTTCATTGTAAAAATTGATGACTTAGAGAAATCCAAATATACAGATGATTTTATTTAGCAAAAATATTTCTATAACTGGGTAGGTGATAATAGTAAGAGACATTTCCTCTACCCACTACATGAAATAATTAGTAACACTAATGATAAAAATGTGCATGTCAATTGAGGCATGTGTTAGTATACTAATTAGGTCAAGGCCCCACATGGAAAATGGAAATGTTATAATGATAGATCAAATATCCTATGTAAAAACATTATAACATGAGAAAAAACATGGAATTTGTGACACTTATTAACATACTCTTTATGTCATTTTTTTGGTGGGACAAAAGTAACCCATCATATGGATATTGTAAGTAGTTACATGACTGTTTATATAGCTACAGAAAAATATATTGTGGCATTGGAACAAAAAAAAATTAGAATCCTATTTATCTACTCCTTAGAATAGCATGTTTTCAAAGGCCCTCATATACAAAATCATATCTAAGATATCATATTTCATACCTAGGACACAAAGACATCACCTTGGTTTGGAGTTAGCATATTTTGGGTAGGTACGTTTCATAAGATATGTGGAAATGTTAGTGTACGGAGGGGAGGAAGTGATGTCAAGAATTTTGATGTAGAAAATTAGTTCATCTGGAAGTTCAATATATAATATGTCTCCTAAATCTAAAAGATTTTTGGCTAACTAGTTAGTAATCATTTCCCCCTTGACATACTTTTAATTGATATAAGTAAAATCAAACTCACAAATAAGTGTGATTAGATGAATTTTTTTAGATATGGATAGTTATATCAAGAATGTATAAAGGCCCTGGGACTTAAAAATTACCATGGTTTCTTGATTTAGCATATAATTTCGTAGTCACTTAGTTCCAAACGTTATAAAAAGACATTCCTTCATAGTTTGGGAAAAGTAAATTTTGTAATCTAAGTGGACATCATTAATGAAGTATATGGATCATTCTATGTCATCAATAGCCTCTTGGAAAATCATACAATCCAGGGAGATGTTATTTTCATGTATATATAGGATAAATAATGTATCAGGAAGTGATGCCATGAAGGTAGGAAGGGAAAGGAGGAACTATTTAACATATTTAGAGGATTTAGAAACTCTTGGTTCCAATCAATAAAATTATCCTTCTTTACTAAATTTTTGATCATGTTGACAACATATGTGAGGCTTAGGAAAAATATGTGTATGGATCCTAACTTTCCAAGTAATGACTTGATTCTCGATTCATTGGTTGGTGGGAACATTTCTAGGATAACATGAATTTTGGTATGATTGATGTCAATAAATCATTTAATATGATATGACCTAGGATATTTATTCCTATCACCTTGAATATGCACTTATATGGGTTTAAAATAACACCAAATTTGATAAGTCATGTGATAATGATCTATAACACTACTATGTGATCTTCCCTCTTCCTAGCCTTGGCCAGAAAGTAATCAATGTAGAATTCAATAATTTTTAGATTAAATTATTGAATATGTGATTCATTTACCATTGATAATATTAACCCACATTATTAAGGATGAAACAAAAAACCACATAACAAAAGGTTCCTCAGGGGGTGGTACATGTTTTTTTGTAATCCTCCTAAAAAATGTGTATTTGATTATAACTCAATAAATTATCCATGAGAAAAAGAAGCTCGTAACTATAAGTCTTGTTAAAAATCACATCCACGGAGGGAAATGGGAAATAATCTAGTAGGAAATCCTTTTTAATGTCATGGAAGTCAATGTAAATTTGAATCTTATCATTAGTTTTTAGAACAAGCATAATGTAGGACATCCAATTCATGTAGTATATTGACTTAATGAAACCAAGTTTGAGAATTTTTATGGCTTCCTATTTTACCATCAATGCTATCTTATGATTCATAGGAAATAAATTTTGTTTAAATAGCTTGACATCAGGTTTCATTACTAGGTTGTGCACAATGACATATGTCTAAATGCAAGTCATGTTGGAATAGGAGAAGGAAAAATACTTAGACAACTTAGGAAGTAAATTCTTGTGTCCCTCTACTTTTTGTGGTGAAGGAGAGGATCCAAGATTTAATATCCTTGAATCTTTCACTATTTCAATGTTGATATTGATATTGTATTCAATAAGAGATTTTTCCCTCCTCAAACTCATATGGTACATGGGAATGTCTAGGATCTCATATTTGGATTTAAAAATGCCTAGATATTTAATAAAGTAGTCAAATTCTTCAACCTTATAGTAAGAATCAAAGTATTAATTTCCAAAATGAGAGGAATGATGAAGAATCATAGATAATCCCTTATTTTGGTGTGAAGGAGGGAAGTGTTCATACGCACAGATGAATTCTGATATGTCCTTTTCATTCTGAACTAAGTCAATATTAATTAATTTGATGTCATCTATTTCAATAATAACCTCCTTAAGTTGGGATTATTTATTGACAAGGGGGTCACTTATCATAGATAATATGGATTTAGATTTCAAAAACCCATGAAAGATATAAAGCATGTGGATGTAGTGGTAATGGTTCCAGGCAATCAGTTTTTACTTCTAGGAATAGAATCAATGAATATGAATTCAAGTTCCTAAACTAACCTTTGGGTGGTATTTTCATATAATTGTAAGTACTTGGCCTTGGTCTAATATACATCTACGACTTGTTTGGTGACAAGTTGTGAGTGACAAAAGAATTTAAGTTTTCATATACCATGTATTCAGGATAAGAGGATGTTGGTTAATAAGGCTTTGTACTTGGATGTATTATTGGTACACTCAAAGTATAAGAGGAAACCAAAAGGTAAGATCCTTCTCCTAGGAATATCAATACTACATCCACCCTTTCTCTAAAGTCACACTTTTCCCCATCATAGTATAGGGTACATAAGTTTCCATTGAGAAGGGGAGCATATGATAGGATACATGAAGGTACTTGGTTGTCAAAAATATAAACTAAGTCAACATTATCCACAATATCTAGGGAGGATTGGTCTTGAACACTCTCAAGAATGAAAAAATGGTATGTGGAAGGCCCTTTTGGGTCAAACGAAAGCATGGGTGGTGAGTCTATTTATATTATGTTGATGATCTATGTGGTGTTATTCAAGAAGAAGATACTAGTCTAAGTTTTAGGTTTTTTGGCTGGTGTGGGAGTTCCTTTTCTTGCTTCATTATCTTATTTTATTATTATTTTATGTGGGGGAGATTTAAGAGCTAGAAGAGCAATTTTAAGCTAGACATCAACCTTAGTGATCAATTTTTTTTCCCTTTTATCATATTTTGGGAAGTCTTAGATCATTAATGGGTAGACCATGATGAACATGATTCCTTGGAAGATTTATGATACTAGATTAGACAATATAGAAAGGTCTTGGATCTCCCTTGGAAACAAAACCTTTTATAAGTGTATCAAATGTATCTCCTAGAATATTTTAGAGGGAGACCTTAATATTATGGATCTAGGGTCATCTTAAAATCATGTTACAATGAGATTCCCTATCGACGACATAAAACTATGTAAGAATTTTTATAGGATTGAGGTTTATGGGGATGATGATGGTGCTAATGGATGTGGCTATAAGGATGTCATATTGATTTAACCTAAATGGTTAATATCTTAGGGAGTAGTAACTGATGGTATATTATCCTGATCAATTAGTTTCCAAGGATAATTGTAGCAATATTAAGAAGATCATATGAACAAAGATAAATAATGAAACTAAGTATTAAAAATGAGAGGGATAATAAGAATTATCTGATATCATAATTCTTGTACTGATCTAGGCTAGTATTATGACTAGAAATGGCTATAAATGATTTGATAAATCATATCTATTGAAACTGTGACCTGACCAACTATTTAGACCATAGTGTATGGTATGGACCAAAGTATACCCCAGATATGATTTTTCCTATATAATTTGGTTCCTCTGTAACTTTATGTGCTTATTTTTTGCTTCATTTTCTTCTCTTGTCTGGAATCTAGACCTCTGACACTATGTGATACTTGTTGTGCAACTAATTCAACCTTCAAAATCCAAAATGGTGAGATTCTTGTAAAACAAATGTTAGGTGGGTATTAAGCACCCATATGTACTGGCAATGTCACCAATAATCTTAAAAGGGATCACCCCATATGTAATTATTGCCTAACATGTTATATGTATAATTTATGCAACCAAATTGACAATCATAATCTTGCAATAATGGACTTGTACTTGATACGTGCCCTAGCTTGTATTGCATTTGATAATGTGCCTTTGTAATTGAAAAATTGAATGGATAAATTCCCTAGAATGAATATGTAGTGTATGTGGAGCTCAAGGGAGCCTTGGAGTAGATTTTATTGTGATTTTTCTTAGTGTTTTCTCATTATAATGTTAGGAGTCAAGTAAAGTTAATTTACCTCCTGGATGGGAGATGAGTAACTTGATTATATATGTATTTTGGATCATAAAAACTCAAATAAGGTTGAATATGAATGTACCAAAGGGATTCAAATTAGAAAATTTTCCATTAGAGGAAGAGGGAAAAAATCACTTAGGTCATCTCATAACGTATGGGCATTGCTTACCTCCCTATCTACTATGGTCACAAATACATGTGTGGGTGATCTAAAAGTAGGAATTGTGATATGTAAGGGTATATCCTAATTTGATGGATTAATATGAAACTTTTTCTAGAAAATAGGTTATGTGTGAAAGTAAGAATGAGTGAGATATAGCTAGGGATAACCTAATTGGTCAATTTGAACAAGTATGGGCTAGTGTAAGAATGGGGTATAGTTTATGTTATTGCAAGTCAAAAATTACTAAAATGATTGTCTACACATATAAATAAATGGTATTATGGGATGAAGAATAATTAGTTTCATTGTATCCAAAAAAAATTAAGAAGGGGAAAGGGACAATATTAACCACTTCCCCATCATCCACCATATATAACTTTACTAGGTTTTTATAGAACCAATTTTTTATGTGAATAGTAGGATATCCTATTTTAACAACTTTTACATTTGTGAAAAATTGGGAAAATTCCAAGAAATAACTCACATCCCTAATTATGGTGCCCGACATGAACATGTCCATGTCAATATGGTTAAATTGTGCCTTAGGTGGGGGTGTGACATAATATAAGTGTCCAAGTCCTATGGTGCCTAATAATGCAATTTGGTGTGTTGAGGAATTTTTGAAAAAATCTAGAAACAAGATATGTAATAATGTCTTGACAAGGTTATTGATTTTGTCATTATTTATGGGAATATTATTATCATGTATGTCTAAAGGGATTGTAAATGGGAATTATGGGCTTCATACTCTTTTATTTTAGTACACAAATTATCATCTTCATTAGTTTATAGTTTGATTAAATTGATCATGCAATTTTATCTTTATAATCCTAGGCACCAGACTACATCAAGGTTGGTTATATTGGAAGTTGAGGCTTAAGAGTCATGATTTCTAATGGAGCCCATTTTTTGTTGTTGTTTCTATGGTTTCCATTATTGTTATGAATTGTTTGATTATGCACCCCTAGTAGAATTTTGTTGATGGTTTGGGAAAGGATTTTTGTAGATACCCAAATGGGAATTTTTGGGTGCCATAAGACCTAAATGAGTCATCAGTTTGTCATTAAGGTTTTCCATCCCTAAACATTATTAATTAATTGATTTCCTTTGGTTTTTGGGCAAAAATTGGATGAGATTATTATATTACCTTTAAGTGCAGGTGTCATGGCCCTTATTCTATGGAGAATTCAGAAGAGGTTAGGATCATAATTCTATGGGTTATGATTTGTTGATCCATGAATTTTTGGAAGTTATTTTAGTTATCTAGATAACCATGATTGGGGCCAAAATTGTTGTTATTGTATGACCCCCCACAATTATTGTTTTGAATTTGATGTTGTTTTCCTTAATTGTTTGTTTTTCTTTTGGTTAAGATATCAATGAATGTTGACCAAATTTACAGTAGCGTTTATTATTAACAAGGAAACTCCCACTATTATTATTTTTGTTGTTGTTGGGATGGTTAACCAAATTACTAGGGAATATGGGTTTCTTTGCTTGATCAGTGACACCATCTATAGTGGTATTGTGGTTTGAGTTAAATATCTTTGAACCTTGGGTGTTTTGGGGAGATTGTGTGTTGGTGTTTTTATGTATTTAGTACCCTCTAGAGTTTTGGATGGGGACAAAAAGTTTCCCATTCATGTCATAGGTCATACGCCCACTATCTATTATTATTTTGTTGATCCTTAATGTGCTCTCTAAATATTTATCATAAGACTTACATGGAAATTTTTGCATGTCTTCCTTGATTTATATATTAATGGCATGAAGAAAGAGGTCATATGGTTATCGTTGGTCCATACTTGGGGTAATGAAATAGGAATAGATTAATTGATACCACCTAATGATGAAGAGATCATGGACTCATTTGTTTCTTTCTTGATGTGAGGAAATTCCCTAATTCCAATATTCATAAGCTTGTTCATATTAAAAGCCTTGAAAAATTCAATTATAAGTTTTCAAAATGAATGGATGAAGCCCTAGGTAATTGATAACACTAATTAAGTTCTCTACCCTTAATGGTATTGGGGAAGATATTAGTAAGGACCATATCCCATGGAAGTATTTCATGAATTGTGGTAGCATATTCCTTTATTTGTGTATTGGGATATCTTTCACCCTTATATTTTGGTAGTTCGGGAAGGGGTGATGGAGGAATTCCACACAAATATTGAATTTTAGAGGTTCCTTCAAATATTTAGAATATATTCCCGATGTTCCAAATTCATTGGTGAAAGTTTTTGTAGGGCTTAACGATGATGGTGGATCTAGATATCTAGTGTTTAAAGGGACACTCGAAGTGAAATTTTGGTTTGTGCTATTTTGTACATAATATGTGGGAAAGAAACCATAAGGATGAGTGGATTTTGAGTAAATATGCATATAGGAAAGTGAATGTCATGTAGAAGAGGATATGATAAATTGTTAAGTGGGCTAGACATAAGGCTGTGAAGGTTGCGTATAAGCTTGTATAGATGGGCATACACTTGCAGCTAAGTAAAATATTATGGCTCTTGGGTGTAAGCCTATGGTGTTTGGGTGTGATCATGCAGGTGTTGCACATATGTTTGTAAAGTTTGAGTGTAAATATATGGTGTGAATATGGGTTGTGTGAAAGACTATTCAGGTTTCCAAGTTAAGTGGGACGGGGTAAGAGGTGGAATTATTGTTAGGTTTGTATATAGGGAAGGTGTAGGATGAAATCCCACACCTAGTGTGCCACCACCTACGAGGAGATCCCTTAAGTTTGGTTATATCATATAATTGGTATGTGGGATTTATTGTAGTGACTATTGTGCTAGATGAATGTAAGATTGGTTTGGTTACATCATGAATAATATATTATTTGTTTTCATGAGAAGGTAAGGCATTTTATGATTAGGTAAGTGCACGGAGACGGGGGAACAAAAAGTGGACACATTTTAGGTTTTAAGTGAAACACGAGTGTATTTTGGGAAAGTGCAATCACGTTATGAATTATTAGGATTGGTACTTACCAATCCTAAAACATGTTTACATTATAATTCAAGCATGCTATAATATGAGCACGTTCTAACATGCTCGCGTTCCTATTTTCTATGTGGTATATGTGGTTGTGGGAGGGATATATTTATTGAAATAAATGGTATAAATATTTTCATTTATTAATATTTATACATTATTATTTATTTATTATTTATTATTATTTAAATTTATTTTAGTAAATATAAGAAACTAGGTTCACTCTGCACCTTATGAAACTAGTCTCACAGCTCCATCAGTCATAGTTTAGAAGATGGTTTTTCATATTCTAATATGGTCAGTACATAGGTATTTTTCAGGCTTTCTGCATTCAGTCTAAAGATTTTAGGGTTTAAATTCTATAATTGATGTCTATTTTTGGAAAGAATATAGTCATTATTTAGGTTTTGGGTTCGTTTAGAAGTGTTGGAGGTAATTTAGGAAGATTTAGGAAAGGTTTTCTCATTTAAGGACAATTTTCTCAACAACAAGTTTTCTAGGTGTAGGGAACAAACACTCTAATGGTAAAATTTGAATTCTCCAGATGATTTTGGGTAAGTGCACAAAGTTGGGGGGCCAAAAAGTGGACAACAACCTGAAAATAGATAAAACACGCTCACATTTTAATTTTTCCTTTAGTAATTACTAAAATTATAACGCGCATGTGTTTTAAAGAAGTGAAAAACATGTACGCATTTTAGAGAAGGCAAAATGTGTATGAATTTTAGAGAAGTTAAAATGCGTACGCGTTTTGTATATTATGGACTATCTATGTGATTTTTGGTGTCTTATACTTACAAAAAATAAATGTTGAAGTGTAATATTTCTTTTATTATTTCTTATACTTTAAATTTATTTTAGTAAATATAAGAAATTAGGGTCACTCTGCATGTGATGGAAGTGGTCCCATATCTCCAACATTTATAATCTAGAAGATAGTTTTTCTAAATCTAATCTAGTCAGTACTTACTCATTTTTCAGGATTTCAGTAAAGGACTTAAACTTTCAGGGCATATATATTGTAGTTGGTCTTTGTTTTGGGAAAGCATATAGTCAATTTTTAGGTTTTTTGACCTTCTAAATTGGATTTTGGCCCTACCACTGCCTGAATTGGTACCAATTTTTAAATTTGGTCCATAATTCACTTTAGTGACCATGAATCAACTCTATGATGCTTGTCTACTTCTTACTAAAAAGAGATCCTCACTTTGTATATAGAGGATTGTTCCCTGAATGGGATTCTTGTCCTATTTCAAAAATGAGGTGATTGTAATGTGCCTCCTCCTTAAGGTTTGATAACACTACTAGGTGTTTAATGCATTTTTATGAATAGTACTAAGTGAATTGCATCAAGTGAACTCAGATGATTTCTCATTCTTAAAAGCATGGTGCAGCATATAAAGATCATCTCCTCACCTTTCTTATCTCTAAAAACATCCTTTCATGGAATCAAATTCATGATTCTCATACATTTTTTTACTCATATGTATCTTATGGAGATAAATGATGCCTTAATACTTCACACATGATGGTCCTTGATACCTTGGTGACATGACTAGCTCATTTTAGCTTGTTCTGAAGGGTGTTCAATTAGCTACATAATGGCAAAAAATACCTTTTTAGGCCTTCAGAGGAAGTATTCTCTCATCAAAACTAAATTATTCAATCGATCGTCTTACACACCATTCCCTACACACTGAAACAAGTTGAATGATCTTATTAAGACTTTCCTTTGGGTGAAGATTAATGATTTAGGGTTTAGGGTTTAGGTCTCAGGGTTTAGGGTTTAGGGCTCAGGGTTTAGGACTCAAGGTTTAGATTTTAGCTTTTAAGGTTTAGTGTTTAAGGATCATAGTTTAGATTTTAGGGTTTAGGGTTTAAGGCTCAGGGATTAGGGTTCATGGTTTATGGTTTATGGTTTACAGTAGAGTTTAGGGTTTATGGCTTAGGGTTAATGGTTTAGGGCTCAAGGTTCAAGGTTTAGGGTTTAGGGATTGGGGATGAGGGTTTAGGGTCTATGGCTCAAGGTTTAGGGTTTATGATTTATGGATCAAGGTTAAGGTTTTAGGGTTTAGCATTGAGAGTTAAGGTTTTAGGGTTTAGGGCTTAGGGTTTGGTTTTTAGGGTTTAGGGTTGAGGGTTTATGTTTGAGGGTTCATGGTTTAGGGTTTTGGCTTAGGTATTAGGTCTTAGGGTTTAGGGTTTAGGGTTTAGGGTTTATGGCTCAATTTTTATGGTTTAGGGATTAGGGTTCAGGTTTTAGGGTGTGGGGTTGAGGGTTTATGGTTTAGGATTTAGGGCTTAAATTTTAGGGTTTAGTGCTTAGGGTTTATGGTATAAGGTTTAGGGTTTAACACTCAGGTTTTAGGGTTTAGGGATCAGGGTTTATGGTTTAGGGTTAAGGTTTTAGGGTTTATGATTTAGGGTTTAGGAATTAGGGTTTATAGTTTAAAGGTCAGGATTCATGGTTTAGGGAAAAGGGTTCAGGGTTTAGGGTTTAAGGCTCAGGGTTTAGGGTTTAGGGGTTAGAGGTTAGGGTATAGGGATCAAGGTTTAAGGCTCATGGATTAGGCTCACCCATTCACTCACTGTAATGTTCTATGTCTTACCCATTCTTATAAGTATTGACAGAGAGTATTTAACTAAAAATGGTTCATCTACTTCCTAGGTAGAACATTCAAGGGATTCATCACAATTTAATGCCTTTCATCTACTGATATTTTAAAGGAGGGAAATTAGAAATATCTAATAAAAATTTGGTATAAATAAATTTTACCCAATATAGAGATATCTTCTTCTTCCCATTGCAGGTGAACTATTTCACTCATTATAATGTTTTGTTTCTTACCCATTCTTATTAGTATTGACAGAGAGTATTCAACTAAAAAGGGTTCATTGACTTCTTAGGAACAAAATTTAAAAAGATTCATCAAAATTTGATGTCTTTCACTTGTTGATATTTTGAAGGAGGGAAATTCCCACCTCTCATAAACAAGGTAGTTATAAAAGTAGACTTAATGATGGTTCTAGGCATCAAAATAGGAAATATGGTCCTAAGATATTAAAAAAATGAACGAACTCATGAGACCTACTAGAAATATATGAGGTTTAGGGGTTTAACATTTAGCGCCCATGGCTCATGGTTCAGGGTTTAGGGTTTGGGACCTTTAGGATTTAACATTTAGGGCTTAAGGTTTATGGTTTATGGTTTAGGGATCATGGCTCAAGGTTTAGGGTTTAGGGGTTAGGGTGTATGGTTTAGGGTTTATGGCTCAGGGTTCAGGGTTTGGAGTTACGGGTTTAAGGTTTAAGGGTTACAGCTTAGAGCTCTAGATTTAGGGTTTAGGTCTTAGGGCTCAGGTTTTAAGGTTTAGGGTTTAGGGCTCAAGGATTAGAGTATAGGGTTCAAGACTTAAGCTTTAGGGTTTATGGTTTAGGGATTAGGGATTAGGGATTAGGGATTAGGGTTTATGTTTTAGGGTTCATGTTTCATGTTTTATGGCTTAATATTTGAGGTTCGGAGTTAATAGTTTAAGTTTTAGGGGTTATAGCTTAGGGTTTAGGGCTAAGGGATTAGGGCTCATGGTTTAGGGTTTAGGGTTTAGGGTTTAGTGTTTAGGTTTTAGGATTTATTATTTTGGTTTTAAGGTTTCTAGTGTAGGGTTTAGGTCTCATGGTTAAGGGTTAAGGGTTTAGGTCACAGAGTTTAGGGTTTAGGATTTAGGGCTTAGGGCTTAGGCTTTAGGGTTTAGGATTTAGTTTTCAGGGTTTAGGTTTTAACATTTAAAGATCATGGTTCATGGTTTAGGGTTTATGGCTTAAGGCTCAAGGTTTATGGTTTAGGACTCATGTGTAAGGGCTGAATGTTTAAGGATTAGGGTGTAGGGCTTAGGATTTAGGGTTTAAGGTTTATGGTTTAGGGATCATGGTTTAGGGTTTAGGATTAAATTTTAGGGCCTCATGTTTAGGGTTTAAGGTTTAGGTTTTATGGTTTTGAATGTAAAATTTAAATGCTAAAAGATTTAGGCTAAATGCTGAAATCTTGAAAATTACCTATGTACTGACCAGATTATACTATAAAAAACTATCTCCTAAACTGTGACTAATGGAGCTGTGAGACTAGTTCCATAAGGTGCAGAGTGACCCTAATTTATTATATTTACTAAAACAAATTTAAAGTTATTTATTATTTATTATACTTAAACATTTATTTTTGTACATAGAAGCTTGCCAAAAGCATATACAATGTTTGTACTATACAAAATACGTATGTGTTATAACGCGTAAGTGTTATACATTTTCACTTTTTCCAAGCCATGCCTCACGGCTTGGGATCTGGTTTGGATCCACAAGCCTAAGGCATGGACCTACACAAACACAAGAAACAACATGTTTTTACAGGAAAATGTAAAAATGCCACTTGCTTCATGATAAATCAACATAAAACAATTGATTTGTTTAAAAAAATATATATACCACGACATAGAGGAGAGTTTCTTCTTTCTAAATATATAATTTTTCAAATTTTATGACTAATATAAGGTTTCCATATTATTTATTTTCTAACTATGAATTTTTATATCTATGTTTTGAAGTTTAAATATGTTTATCTTTCATCGTGTATCTTTTTTGGGACTATCGAAATTGATAAAAAAAAATATACTAGCACAAACTAGGCCTAATTCTATACATATTCAAAAAAACAAAAATCTAATTTTCTATATTTTTGAGGTAGTTAGGTGGGGGGGCATGGTTGGAGCTCCGTTATTTTTCAAAACATAAAAGTTTTGTACTAGAAAAATCATTAAAAAAAAAAATATTTGCTAAAATAATCTAAAAAAATTCTAGCACAAACTAGATGCTCCTAGCTATCTTTCTACCAAATGGTTTTCAAAAATACTAAATGTCACTCAAAAAATGGTGGGGGGAACGAAAGTCACTATGTTATGTTTTTTAAGAAAAATAGGAGCACTTGTTGGTATTTTAGTTATTTGACCCACTTAAGCTTATCCATTTTCAATAAAATTTAGTAGCTTAAAAACTAGACTCAAAATTCTACGATTCATGTTTGCACAAAATCTTCCAATTTTGAGTGTAACTATTTCAAAAAACTCTTACAAGTTGAATTTTTTTATTTTTCAAAAAAATGCATCCACTTAAGACCTCCTTTTGGCCCCCCAACTTGGTGCACTTACCCAATTCTCAAATATTTCTAAGCAAGGTGGAGACAAGGCCACTTGGAGGAGCTTTTTGATCTTGTTTGGGACTTGGATTAACATTGGATTTCAAAAGGGAATGATGATACCATTTGATGAATTATTTTATAGTTACTACCCTCTTTGTCGGCATGTTTCTATTCCTAAGTGGTGGGGAAGAAGTGTTTCTCTACAATAGAGCCATGTTGTATTATTACATCCTTTATATATATATATTTATAGCTTTGAAGTGTTCACCACTTTGATCAAACCATGTGAGAATCTCATCATTTGGAAAAAAAAAAATTGATGCTAGAGTATTAGAGTGTATACTAATTTAAAACTTAGTCACGACTCTTAGATAGAGCCCAACCTCTCCAGTGAAGTTCATGTTGTTAGAGTTAGAGGGGTAGATGAATTATCCTTGATAGGTCAATGATTGATTTATCTCCTCTATCCTTATATTGGATGAGAGGGTTAGAACATAGATAAAAGATTCATGCAGTAATCCTGCACTCCACGATAGTTATCACCCAAATAGATAGAGAAGGTGAATATTGGGACTGTATGTGAGCATATTATCCCTTGAGTCATAGAATGTGAAGTTTTGGTATGAGATTTACAAAAATAATATTGTAATATTTTTCATTGTATTTCCATATGGGTTCTTACAAATAAATAGGAGTTTACATATCCTATGAAATAGGAAACCACTCACTAGTCTTGATGAGTTAATAAAATAGCCCATTACATATTCAACCATATTTACATGGTTGTTAATACTAACAACCATACTAAAAAATATATTATATATTATCACTTACATATAAACAATATAATGTGAGTAATAAGTAATTAATTCCTACCATTCCTCCCTTAGTGTGAACATGGGGAGAACTTTCCTTGTACTACACCGTGTCACTTCAACACTTGTTCATTATCTAGATAGTTTTGTTTTCAGGATAGCCAACAACCTCTGGGGTGTTTTTTTTTCAAGTGGAAAGTCAACAACCACAAAATATGGTCTATTTTCAGGATAACCAATAAACCTTCAGGATGGTTTTCGAAATGGATAACCAACAACTATAATATCATGATGTTGTAGTAGTATCATCAAATCTCATCACATTATTCCATTAGGGAATTACTTAGGAATTATACTCACACATTGCAAACTGGAAATGGAACATTGGTTTCATTCTTCCCCCTCAATGTGAAATTTTCACTTATTCAAACAAGAACATTACAAATTAAAGCATACTGAAATTAGAACTCTGAAAAATACAACAAAAAACACACTGTAAAATTTGAAAGAAAAATACAAACACACGTGTCACAAAACCTTTGTGTGGCCTCATCATTAGAGACTAAAGAGAGGTCGTTGATCTACCTTTAACCTCATGTGCCTCCATCCTTTGATTCGATATTCCTAACTCATCCTGATTTGATCATGAAGCTCAAATTAGTACAATGCCCCCCTCCATTTAGACTTAGATGTTAGGTAACATTGAAAATACATATGCAAGGCAATTTTTTTATTTTTCAGACTTTTACAATGACAAAAAGGCTAACAAAACCGTGAAATGACAATTTATAATGACTCTACAATTGATTGACAAAAGGGTTACAAAAATGATTTTAAAATGACATTAAAATTTACGAAAGGATAATAAATGATGATGACCCACAATTAACATTTTACTAACAAAACTTAAATTACACTAATTTCATACGCCATAATTATTGAAAAATTGACTACAATAATGATGTATAATAACACATTAGTGACAATTTCGACACAATAAATGGAAAAATGAAAAATTACCATACACTAAACTAATATTGACATGGAAATCTAAAAACATAAATTTCGAACCAAAACACTTTAAAAGAGCTATGAAAACTTGACCAAAGCTTAGGAATAATCCACTTCTCCCACTGCACTCTAAAACAATTTTTAAAATCCTATATAATTGATGTAGTTTAAAAAAAAGTTGATTAAGAACATAAAAAGAATATATTGTATTTAACCATTATAAACAATATATATATATATATAAGCTTTAAAATACCTAAAAACTTGCTAAACTGAAGACCATACTAACTCTAAACCTTTCTAAGCCAAGGCCGAATGTGAAGGAAAAGATGTGGGTTTCAAGATCAGGCAACTATATTACATACACGTGGAGCATTATAACCATGAATGTTGAATCAAAGAAGGTCTAAAATACCAACAATTAGATGTCGTTGAGTAGCAATTGGTTAACACGATGCGATCCCTCTCCACCACCAGTTCGAGCTTTTGGTGTGACATAAAATCGTACATGGTAATCAGAGCCAAGTATTTAAGCATGGCTGATCTGGAGTAGTACTGGGATGGGTGACCTCCCGGGATGTCCCAGTGTTGTTTCCTCATAATGTTTTTGGACCTAATTTAGAGCTCACATAGTTGCATTCAGATCCATCGTGTGGGGGTGTGTTGGTGTAGCAACTGGTTAACACGATAAGATCCCTCTCCACTATCAGTTCAAGGTTTTGGTGTGACAGAAAATCATACAGGATGGAGGAGACAACTCTTGAGTACATACAAATCCTTACACCATGTTGGGAGAATATTTATCGTGTTTGTAAAGTCTTTGATGCATGCAAGGTTCCCTAATTTATTTGGAGCTCAAGGAACTTAGAACAAATATGAGTAATTTAGAGCATAATAGCTATAGGAAAATATCCTAGTTTGGAATAGAAATATATAATTGTGAATTATCACTTTGGTCTTCTCTAATGGATCCTCACTAAACATGATTTCTAGACAATGATGTTGTATGGATGTCAAATTTCTGGAAGATTATATAAATATTTATTAAATATTTTCAACTCAGAAACTTCAGGAAACTATACATGCCATGGAAATTTTAGTCTTTTCATGTGATTTTAATGCTGGGAACATAGTTTTAGAGGTGACTACGTGAGACATATTTCCTTATAATGCGTGTAGATCTACAAAACTTACAGCAAAACCCATAATGATGAATGCACCACGGGCATCAATAAAGAACCTTGGAAATTGGCAAAACAATGCATGTTGTTAATGAACTCAAGAAATATTCTTGTTTACATACCTCAAAATTGAATAATAATCATAGTTATTTTCAGTGTAATTTTCACACATCTTTTGTTACTAGTTTTCTATCAATGAGTAATGTCTGAACACATCAAATTTTCTTTTTTATTCAGCCATGAGAATAATAATATTGTGAAGCGTGGGGTAGTGTTATCCAATAAAATTGACAAGGGCAATTTTGCAGGTAACCATCCCAAATTTTGTTCGGGGTCCTTCGTCAAGGTCCCTTAGCATTCGGAATGGCGTAAAATCCCTTTCGGGAAAATCCAGTTTTTCGAACTTAGTATTTTTGGTCCCTTTTTGGCTCGGCGTACATTTTGTTCATGCGACATGGAAGTTATTTGCATCCCCTTGTATTCCTTTGGCACACCCTTTGGAATGTTAACACAACGATTGTTGCACCTCCCCATGATGTGCCTTTTTTGCTTGCGCCAAGGTGCATACGCCGACATGTCAACAACAAAAATTTTGCACCCTTAAATGGTGTGCCAAAGCACTCAAAATCCCATGTTGATAGATCTGAATCTGTCCCAAAGGCATAGATAGTTTCTTGTTGATAGACACATAACCACACCAAAGGGCGCAAATATTTTCATGTCGACATACATTTTGGTGCGCCCTTCACAAAAGTTGGTGGCGCATTTATTGCGCCTTTTTCTATGTATAGGTGCATCTACCCTGTCATTTTCACAATTGAAAAAAACATGAAAACTTTTTTTATCTGCACCTGTCAGCACTTCTTTCATCCTCATGTCACGTTCATGGACCCCACTTCATTCCTCCCAGTCTATATATCTCCGGTAAGTGGCTCTTTCTTTTCTTGTGGGTTTTGTTTGTTTCTCTGCTATGGTTTTTCTTGCTATTGATTAGATATATAAACCTAATTGGCTTCCCCCCAAACCATTCTTCCCCTCCTTCCAGATCTACTAGCCTGGAGGGATTTGTCCCAGAAAATGAACCCAGATCTTCTCTGTTGTGTTTCCCTCACTATCAAAATTCATGTTGAAGGAGGCCTAAAAATCACAAAAAGAGAGAAAACCTAAAAGTTATCATTTCCACCCATGGTTTTCTCTTGGCGCAATCACCATCCTTGTTATAAAAAACACAGTCATGCCAAGAGGGTGCACTGTCCCTAATTATAGCATGAATCCTTCCTGCGCCAAACAAAACTATAAAATCCTTACTTAGGCGTAGGTGAAACCCTACTTACTCCAAAAAAATTTGTTATGCAGTCTCTTCCCGCACCGCGCCAAAGGCCCCCTTGGTGCACATAAAGTTAGTGATACACCTTTTAATGTTGCACCCCTTGGTGCACCAAAATTCCACGCAACATGTCCCATATCTGCGCCATTGGTGCATCCTACCTCCATGCAACACCAAACTTATTTGCACCCAGTTATGAATCTTATGTAATGGCACAGGTGCAAATTTTTTTACAATAACACTGATGTTATGTGTAAATTTTCTGTGCCCTATGCCCTTTGGTACTGTTTTCTTCCCTATAACATTCCACACCAGTGCGCCATACTTTTAACCCTGCTCCCTGTAATTTTTCTGCACCCTGCACCCAGAGGCATTTAAATTGCTAACTCTTCATTCTGCAAAGCTTTGATGGAAGATCTAACAGCTAACATGGCTCTTCTGCATTGGAATTCACTCCTTCTTGCAGATCAGAAACTGAACTCAAATTTGCATATGTCTACATCAAGCAAAAGGCCAACCAAGTCAAAGGGTAAGGCCAAACTCATGAAGAAGGAAATGAAATACAAATATCAAAGGGTCAGAATGCTCGAGTCCCAGGTAGAATGTGACCTAGACACAAGAGATTCTAAACTTGGCCACATCAACATGGAGGATTTTTGGGCCAGAACCAAGACAGTCATAGGCATTCCTTGGATGGAAAAGCTGGTGAGCAGTGGTCTACATTTCACTAGGGGAATCCCCATCAGTGTAGTAAATAATGAATTTATGATGGTGGTGGCCCGCTGTTATAACAAAGACACAAGGTGTGTCGAGAACGAAAAGGGTGAGGTCATAATCAACCTCATTGCCTGTTATTTTAAGATTATGCTAGGTATTCCCCACCACTGGAATTTTGTGGCTGTAAGGTAAGAAGACTTCACTAAGGCATGGGAGGAAAATGAAGACAAATGCACCCAATTAATGAATGAGGTATACCTGAAAAATAAAAAGGTAATAACCAGGTGGCCGTAGGTTATTCACCGCAGTGATTTCTCTAAGGAACTAAGTGATACCATCACATTCCTAAGTAGGGTGTTTGGGTTTTCTGATGCCCATTACTTCCACAAATGGATGCTCAGGTATTTGTAAACAATGAATAAGAACGTTCCTGATTAGTGTTTCAAGTGGGTAGAAATCATCAGCAGCATCATCTCTGAGCAGCTCCAACAACACACCATAACGGGGAGGTTCTACATGAACTCCTACGTAGTCTACGCTGCAGCCTCAGAGAGGGACTATCCAGTGATGAACCAATGTGGGGTATGGCCTCAGGTAAAAATATACGAATACTACCTAGAATTGAAGCTGGAGAATTACATCCCATAATTCACCAATATCAATAATGCCTTCTTCTACGTCATCATTTGCCTCTTGAGGCCCAATATGACTCACGGTCAAACAACCAAGAGCATATTCATGGCAACCAAGAAGTGGGGGGAATTATTTAAGCAATTCCCCACTGTAACCTATCTCAGGGCAGCTAACTTCTTGGGAGAGCCCACCAAGTTACTGAGGTATGCAGGCCCTAAGCTGATTGTGTTGGAGTTGTCCAGACATCTCATAATATATCATGAGAAGTGCCTGAAAAGGAAGAAGGGTGGAACTCCTTTCCCCCTCACAGTGGGAAGGTACACCTGCATTTCTCACACCAAGGCCTGGGAAATGTTGACAGAGCTAGAACTTCTTAATCTAAAGCACAATTTCCTGGTAAGGCCAACCTTTGATCCATGGAATTTCCTCCCAAAGGAAAAAATTGATCCGATCCATGTTCCATAGATCAAGGACATCTACATCAACCTGTATCACGAGGTCAAACTTAGGAGAAAGGATAACTCCCACCTGGCCCCGGTAGAAATTATTCAATATGGCGTGGCCATTGTTCCAAAATCTTTCCAAACAACTGATCAAGAAGTTGATCAGGTATATCTAGATACGGATGGGGACAACTGGCTGTTTACCGAGATTGATAGGAAAAAGGTGCCTCAGACCATCGAGGAGAGGGTTAAGGGAACATTATAGCACACAGAGCATTGGTGTAGGTATAACGGCCTCATCTACCTTGGGGTAGATTTCACCATGTCCCCTTTGGGCAATGCACCTACCAGAATGAAAATTTTTCTGAAGGGCAAAGGTAAAGATAAGGAGGGAGATTCAAGCACCACCCAAGAAGAAGCTCCTCTCATCCCTCCCTCCACCGCAGAAGAACAGGTTATAACTCTAGTATCCCCAGAGAAAGAAGTGGCAGAGAGTGTTCCTACAGGTACATCCACTCAAGATGTTGCCACTACTATAACCATGGAGGTTCCCACCATCCCTTCCCATGCTTTTCCTTCTCCTCCTCCCGTCACCCAAGTAACCATTCCTTTGGTTGTGTCTTCTCCCCCATCTTCTACTATTCCCCTTTCCTCTTCTTCTATCTTCTCTTCCCTCGCGGAGCTGTCCCCTAGTATTTCTTCCCTCATCTCTCATCTCCCTTCTGCCCCCACAGTTTCCTCTCCTACAGTAGCTCCTACCCATGTGAGTGTTGGAGGTTAAGCTTCTTTATCAATGCCACCGCCAAGCATCTCAACTCATTTCCCCGAGTACGCTGTAGTTGTTCCTTCTTCTTCTGCCGTTCCTTCTTCTCCCTTAAGTCCAACATGGATCTCCCAACACCTGAGTTAGCATAAGAGGAAAGTCCCCATAGCACCTATGGACTTCTCCATCATCCCAAAAAAGGGGGCTTAGAAGAAAAAACCTATAACCCACTTCTCTTAGAGTGCATCAGGAGAAAGAGTAATGGAGATTGCGTATCCCGATCCTATAAAGGATAAAAAATATCTGTCCACTAGAGATTATACA
>CM034153.1:260188108-260347305 GCA_019776745.2 Taxus chinensis
ACGGGTAAGGGTGTGGTGTGAGTGTTAACGGGTATTATGGAAGGGGTTGTAACAACAGTGGTTGTATGTGGTTTGATGGGTGGAAATGTGTTTGGGTAGATAGTATAGGTGTCATCTAGGGATCTCTTAATCTGTGTTGAGACATGGAGTAAGAGGTGACCCCATAGTAAATCCCTATCTACATAATCTAAGTGATCGGAAAAATGTGAGAATGACATGTTTGTGGGTGGAGTTGGTGACAATCTAATGGGATCTCTAGTAAAATGTATCTTAGAGACGAGGAAATGGCCAGCTTCAACTTCTGTGGATAAGAGAGCTGAAAGTAGGTTTGTTGGATGTTGGGTAGCCAATGGAGAATGCTCATTAAGAGGAAAAGGTATCTCCACTGGGTCTATGATGGGTGGAAGAGATGATGGGGACTCCTCTATAAGTGGAGGAATGGATAGGTGCTCCTCTGTAGATGGAGGAGGTTTTGGGTGCTCCTCTATGGGTGGAGGAGGTAATGAGAGCTCCTCTATGGGTGGAGGAGGTATGGTAGGTAAAGGATATCTAAGTGGGGAAGCTAGGGGTGAGAGGGGCTCGATGTTAGTGGAAGAGTCCTCCATTTGTGATGAAGGAGATGAAAGGTGTTCCTCTGCTGGTGAAGGAACAGTGGAGGTTGGTTCCAATGTGGAAGGAGGATTTCAGGCTAAGATTTCCTCTATGGAAGGGATGTGAGGTAATTGAGAGGTGACAGATACCTCGTTAAAGATTGCATGAACCTCACGGGTATGGGTATCATGAGTGGATGTTTGACCGGTTTGATTGGATGAAGGGGCATGGTTGGGAAATGGTTTTTTGAAGATTTGTAGATTTTAGTCAGGGGTGGCGTTGGGATTATCCATAGTTAACTCACCTTTCTCAAGAATTTCTTGGAAAATATTCTTAAAAGTGATGCAGTTGCCATCACTATGACCCTTCACTCGGTGATAGTTACAGAATTCATGCTCTTTATACCTTGCGGGCATGGGGCGAGCAACGTCAAAACCGGTGTGTGGTTTTATGGGTGGAAGAGTGATGGCTCCAGCTTTGATAAGATTTTCTAAGACAGAAGAGTAAGGTTCCCCAATTGGGGTAGATTTTCGTTGCTCTTGTCTGAATCAAAAATCTTGGACAGGTGATAGATTAGATGAGGGTGTAGCTTGATTGGATGGATGTGTTGGGCTGGCCTTGAGTACCACTGTGTTAGCGGTACCCTTAGCCTTTGGACAATTGGTTGGTGGTTTGGAAGAAGAAGAGATTTCATTCAACTTGAATGCCAAATTCTTATTTCATAATTGGATTTTCTTCTCTTCAATGGCCTGAATCTCTAATTTTCATGCCATAGTGAATGCCTCATTGAATGTTTATAAATTTTAGACCCGTAAGATCGGGGAGATATGTTTGGCATAAGCTCGTGTGAAGTGCTCGATGAGTTCATTTTGTGGTAGTTGGAAGGTAAGTTGATTGATCAAGTTACGTCAGCAAGTGATAAAATTTGTGATAGATTCGTCCTCATACTGACGTGTGGAATATAGATCGGTCATGGTAACCTTCTTGGTGATATTAATAGAGAAATGATCCAAAAAAGCTTGGGCTACCTGATTGGATGAAAATATAGAGTGTTTAGGTAACCCACTATACCAATCTAATGCTAGTCCAGTGAGGGACATGGGAAAAGTTCTCAAAAGTAGGGCATCATCATGAGTGATCAGATAACACCCATGTTTGAATGAGTGTAAATGTTGTTTTCGGTCTTCCTTGCTATTGAAGTGGTTGAATTTAGGCATTTCCCAATGCACAGGGTATGAACAGATGGGAATGAATGGGTGAATAGGCTAATTGAAAATATCATTGTAGGTGAGAGTGTTGCGGGTGCTGGAAACCAATGCCTCTAGTGTCTACATCTTGTCCAACATCAATTTAATTAGGTCATTGGTGGTTGTGATGATTGGATGCCTCCTATAGCATGAGGAGGTTGGTTTTGGGCATATAATGGGGGTGGCATTCCAGTGTATGGGGATACCATGTAAGGTGGTGGAGAAGAAGGAAATGAAATAGGAGGTACATACCCGGAATGAATAACAAATGAAACAGGTGGTTGTTGGTAGTATGCATATGGGGGTGGAAGGGGGTCATGGTAACCCTAGTGGTAATAGAGACTAATGATTGTGGAATGGAAAGAACCATGTTTTGAAATGGGGTAGGAGTCACAGACACTGGAGGTGGGAATGTAGCTATAGGTATGTGTCAAACATGAGGGGTAAATGAGGTTGAGTTTGGGGTAGTCGTCGAGGGTATGGTGGATGTGATGGGTGTCATAGAGACAACAAATGTGGCAGTCATAACGGGTATAGAACCTAACTGTAAAACGACTGGGGGTAAGGTGGATGTAGGTAACACAGAGCCAAATGGTGCTGATGCAAAAGTGGGTGTGAGATTTGGGGGATAGATATAGGCATGCCATATATCAACTGACCCGAGGCATCTTGAGTCGACAAGTGGGAGAGGTAAAAATACAAGGCAACGGGGTTCTAGTAAAGGAGTCATGTGAACTCCTCATCTCTGGTAGCGATAGTAGTAGGCTGGATGGGATCCATGGCTGGTGATAAAATAGAAGGTGGTGAAATACTAGGTGTGAGTTATTGGCAACTGGTGTAGAACATGAGGGCATTTTCTTTTCTTCAGGTCAGCACCATGTGAACAAGTATTGAGCAGGTAGGGTTACTTATCTATAAATGACATAGAGAACAATAGAAATAGGTAAATCTAGTGATAAAAAATGGATGAAGTAATGAATGGTGGGTGGAATTTGAAACAGGCTAACTAATCCCAGTTAGGGAAAAATGACATCAGTCAAGGGTAACCGCTGCTGGTCACTGTAGAAAATGGACAGTGAGTAAACAACGAGGTAGAAGGTAAAATCTAACAAGTTTGCCAAATCTGAAGACATTTAAAATGTCAATGAGAATAATGACAGTGATAGAGACTATGGAAAGTGGAAGAAAGTGAAGTGAAAATGTCCTTTTGAGTAGGTTAGCAGAAGGACCTGGAACTGACGTCGGTTAGGTATAAATGATGGCGTTCTGAGGTAACTAATGACGGTTATTGTGGAATTTAAATAGTGATGAAAGAAAGAGGTTGTGAATTAAAATTTGATGTAGAATCAGATCCATAATTCTGGGAATGATAATGATATGGACCAGGTACACTCAGGTGAAGCCTGAATACAGTAGCTATGATGAGGAGCGTGTAAGGATGAACAAAAAAGAGAGATGAATGTGATCTTTCACCTCAAACCGCAAGCCAAGCAGAAACACTAAGAAAATGTGATCCTAAGAGTTCCCTTTTTCTATTATGTTTGTTTAGCTTATGCTATTTAGGGACTGACACATGAATTGTGAAATAGAGTTTTTGGTGAGGATGGCTTCTTACAAAGAAGGAGATCTAAAAGGTGAGGTTTCAGGTATGTTATTGTGGGGGTAAACTTCACTTTTAAGTATGACTTGATAGAGCAGTAAGTTGGGTGCCCATTGTGCCGTGATCGTGTGATCACCTATAACTTCTTCCAGGTAGGATTTTGTTTAAGAATGTATGCATTTTTAATTTTTGTGTGGTTTGGTAAGACTCAGAGAAAGAGAAAAGGATAGAAGTTCTTTTCTACGATTCGTTTGTCAAGCATCAGCTGGTCATGACTTTCAGCGTATAGGTTGCCCTTAATTAATGTGAGCTAACGTAATAAATTAGAATGGAATCCAATTGTTTTAAACCCAAATTGGAAATGTGAAATTGTATGACATAATAAGATGAAGAGGAAGAGGGATGCTCTTTCACTATAATGTAGAAAACATGAAGAAATGATTCTTTTTAAATACACCAAAATAAAAGTTTCCTTTAGAGAAAATAGAAAGAAGAAGTGGATTACCAAGGAAGAAAATTAGTGTGTATGCTTTTAGAAGGGAAAAAAACACACAATTTTTTCCTAGGAATGAATGAAATGCAAGGAACCCTGTATGGGTCCCACCAGGTGTGCCAAAATGTTTCACATTTTTCTTAGATTGTTTCTTTGAATTGTTGATGAAACAGATATGGTAACGGGAATAGGAGGAATACTTGTTTAAATGTCATTCGATGGGTTGTTACGCGCATATGACTTCCGAATCCACAACTGATCGTGAGAGCTTCCTTTTGGTGGAAGGAACTACCTGTAATGAAAACAAGACCACTATAAATAATTAAACAATATGGGCAGTGAACTGCCTAGCGTAAGCTAGATCCGGGAAGTATGATACTTCCTAGTTGGTTGTCAGTCCACTATTTTAAACAAATTAATTTTGTAAACAAAGTAAATCCTATTGAAATTTTGAAATGATTTAGGTATCTCACTTAAAACTCAATAAGAAAATAGATCTGATCTAATAGATAAGCTAGAATAGAATCCAATGGTCAAATGGTTGGTTCTGGGTTCTGTAGGTCTGATAAAGGTCTCAGGTAGGTCACAGGTGAGTGAGGGTGAGGTAAAATTAGGTGGGTAGGTCTCTGTTTAAGGATGTATGGGAAAACAGAGAGATTGGTGTTGGTCAGGGGTGACCAACAGTGGTTAGGTATAACCGGTTCCGATTACTGTGGGATCTGGAAATGTCAAAGAATAGGGTTTTCGTCTCCTTTATGGTTACACAAAGGACTTTGGTTGGTAGGGATGAGGTATTGGGTGACTGGAGTAGGATTTTGTGAGGTTTTAATGAGTCTGTGGAGGTGAAAATGTTGGAGAATGTCAATAGGGAGAAAGATAAACAATGGGTGATAAAATAATGGTGAAATGAAATAACCAGGAAAGTATGATGTTGTACTTACTTCGATTTCATTCCTAAAGGTATGTGTGTGAAGAATGGAGGTGCTGATGATGGGTTTGAAGGATGCAAGTGATCACCAACTGAAGAAAATCTTATGCATGGGCTACATGCACACTACTATTTGCTTAGATAGATTAGATCGTGGAATATTAAGCATGGCTATGAAGGCGAAGTAGGCACTCAAGGTCCTTCCTTGGTTATGAAAAGGAGCTGTAATGTAAATGCATGCTAAGAGATGCGTTATCTCAAGGAAGCACATAGTATGTGTAGCGTGCAAAAGGAGGTCTCGGGATGTTTATTCAACCTTAAGCACCTAGGGTAGAACAGGGGTGAAAAGCATGTATCGGTTGCATGTGGATCTGGCTGTCAGCCTGGTGACAGGTCTAGCCCTAATTGACGTCGGGCATGCCTTGGAATATTCCTAGAATAACATCATGAGACTAAAGTGGAGAAGCTCATGATTGGAGAAGCATGCTCATGTCACGAAGGACCACAGATTGACACTTGAAGCACTATATCTGAGGGTGCTGAGAATTTGGTTAGAGTTGGTAGTGTAGGCATTGAATTATAAATACAAGTGCTTGCGGTAAGTCTTAGTTAGATATGGGAAGTTGCTGAGATATAGTGGGTTAGAGTTGAGTGAGAATTAACGATGTAGATCTAGAGAGTGAGCGGAGCTGCTGAAGAGATTATTTACATAGGACTCTGTTAAATGGATAATTGTAGTCCAGGATGATGTATTAATTTAATTGGGCATGGAGTTAAATTAATATTAGTCTTTTGAAGGGGGTCATGGCTAGTTACATGTAAGTCCAGGGTGCTTATATATCGAGGGACAAACGGTCTACTCTCTGTGACACTAATTGTAATGAATCTACATGAATGTAATGAAGTTTACGTGATATAATATATACATGAATATCAATGGTTCTAAAGCACTATTTATCTCTTATAAGTTCTCTTTCCTTTCATGCTATGATATGAATTCTTATATAATTCTATTCCGTCATAGTATGCATGTTCTGGATTCTGTTAAAACACTCAGTCCGAAGTGACTGCAAGGATCTAGAGGTCGTTCTGATCCCTATGGTTCTTTGTATGTATTCAACCTCCCTCATGAAAACTCTTACACTAATCATAGATGATGTTTCCCATTAAACTCACATAAAAGAGAGACTCGGTACCCACACGTGCCTTGGTTGAATGCTCAGCTTTCGTTGGGTGATAGGCTGGTGTGTATGGGATTCCTTCCTTTTGTGATGGGAGTAAAAATGACTACATCTTGGTTCTGTTTTTGATGACCTGTTTTTTAAGTTGTATTGGGATATAGCATACATCATGATCTATGTAATGAGTAATGATAGAGTGGTTAACATTGGATAATTGTTGAATTGTGGTTCAAGAGCATGAAGGATGAATTTTATCTTGGAGATTCAGCACTGGACCTGAGTTTAATTCACGTATATGTGTAGAAGAGAACCTCTACCATGATCTTTATGATACCTTCTTCTGTTTCTTCCCAGTAGAACTATATGAATGGCTTTCAGCATATGTTTCTAGATCAAGTTGGTCCTTATGGATCACATGTGTTGTACCAAAGAAGACTACCAAAGGTTGTACAAGATGCAGATTTGACATGTGGACCCATGCTGTAGATCATTGGTGTAGAGAGAGTACTGACTAGTTACACTCTAGAGTATGCATCATTTCTATGTACTCTTGTTTGGAGGTTGTTGAGTTTGAATTTATATGATAACCTAGACGGAATGTTTCTACGTGATATTCCTATAGCTATGAATATATTGATGGTTACCATGAGTTTAGAGGCATTCCCAATGGCCAGCTAAACCATTCTGAGTTCTGGGTAAGGGAGCTTGGGTGAAGGAAGATGGCATATATCACGACAGAGAAGGAGAGGGAAGAGAGACATACTCAAGTATAGTGAATCACGTGAAAGGGAGATTGTTAGATGACATGAGGCTGCTAGTGTGATGGATCTATGTAGATAGACGTTACGGGAAGGAGTTGAGGTTCACATAGAGAATACGTGGAGCCTTAGTAGTCTGTGCTACCCCATCTTGGCAAGTGCATGTAAGGGAGACACCTTTCGGCTTCCAGTGAGAGTTCATCTCACATGGAGAAAGGAGAGTCATTTGGTGCATAGCTAAACCCACCCAGTGATCGAGCCCTAGCACTTAGTTTTCCTGAACCAGGAAGAAGTTTTATTGACCGAGTTAATATTAGTAGAAGAGAAAGATACGTGCCTCGAAGGTACAATTTTACAGTTGCTTCTTCTATGGTTGTACATATTCTAGTATTTGGAGGAGTCTTTGGACAAGGAGCATAGTGCACAAGATTTTTTTCTTGTATCAAGGAGTGATGCATGGGATACACTAGTGGTATTAGAGCGCCATCAAAGACCATCGGACGCACAGTTTAGTGGGACCATGGGGGTAATTGGAACATAGGTCCTATAGGCCCTATTGGAACCAGTGGTTCTAGTGGATCTGGTGGATCTGGAGTCATAGGACCTAGTGGACCTGCTAGATCAAGCACCAGAGTAAACATTGGAGGGAACCAAGGCTTTGGCTCAGAAGGAAAGGGACCCCAGCCACCACCTCAAGTATTCTTTTAAATGTATCTACATTTACCATATTACAGTGGCATTGAGGATGTTACAGAACATGTTCACAAGTGTGAACTGCTATAGCATGCGAAGTGTATCACAACCCCAGAACAAAAGGCTAGTCAGTTTGTAACCACGTTGTATAGGGGCGTGCACATAGCTGGTATAGGAGGTATGACCCTCATAAAATGGTGGTGGACTACACTTCTTTAAAGAATACACTCTTGGCAGAAGTTCCACATTCTTGAGTTTAAACAAAAGAGCATTAGCACTCTGAAGGAGATTCAACAAGGAATGGCAGAGAATGTGTAGAGAGTATGATGCGCACTTTAAAACTCTCTTGTCTAAATTATCATATAATATTCATCCTTCTCAGCATGCACAGTGGTTTGTTGGAGCGAATTGATAACCCCTTTTAGAAGGGCCTTGTCTCATAAAACTTTTACAGACCCACGCAAAGCATTGGAAGCTACCCTGCATGTCAAAGTTATTGGTAGTATAGATACTGGTGTTAGCCCATTCTTAGAGGCTCATATTGTTGTTATAGCAAAAGTAGTTGGAAAAATTATCTGTGAACTACAGCCCATGAGACTTGTAGTGGTTTTTGGTGCACAAATTATGGGATAGAGCGACATGTTAAGGATAATTTCCCCCGGAGGATGATACGCACTGTAATGGTAGATTGTGAAATTTATCATGGGGACCATGATGTAAGTAGATGTCCCTTGCTACAACACGTGATCAAGAATAATATATCTTGTTACTACAAAATTTACACTTCTGCAACCCATAACACTAAGGACTATAGGCTCATTGATCAAATTCATGAGGCCACTGATCATGGGGTGCACCAAACCAATGTTGCTAGTGGTTCCAAGGATAATGATCACCTTTATGAAGAGCGTGCAGAAGGAGGCACGAGTGGAAGAGGTTTTCGAGGAGGATTCCGTGGTCGAGGTAACCATGGAGGAGGAAGGAGTGAGTTCCTACATGGAACATGTTTAAATTGTGGATATATAGAAAATTACAAGAATGAGTTCCCAGACCTGTTGTAGTGCTCATGGTGTGGAAAGAAGCATAAGTATGAGGATTGTCTGGAATTATTTGAGCATATGAATCAGAAGCACCAGAAGGACAAGGGCGATGTAATGGTTAGTATTAAGAAGGTAGACATATAGTGGATGCCTCAGGTAACACAGGATGAAGGTTTGGATCCTATCTTGGTAAAAACAAGGGTAGAATCCACACACGTAAGAGAGGTACCAAGACAAACAACCCTGGTTTCAAGGGAGGAGGTCATTCATGGAAAATATCCAGACCCCGTGCATCAAAAAGAGATATATCAGGACACCATGGATGTTATTCGAAGCTTACAAGGGGAGATCTAGTGTTGAAAGGAGAAATCTGGGAGGGAGGAACAAGGAAGGAGATTCAAGGCACAAAAGGATGACCTGGATGAGGTCAAGGAGGTGTGTAAAATGCTAAGGCAGGAGAATATCATTCCCTTGCAGGGATCCTAGTTGAGAGAGAATGTACCACGCGCTAGAGAGAATCATGAGAGACTGGTCTTGCACGTAAACCTTCCCCTCACAACCTCGACTATGACAAGGAGATTATGTTGAATGAAGTTGTAGATGGATGGATCCTTAGTAATATCCTCATTGACACAGGCGCGAAGGTTAATTTTTTGACTTTTGATGCATGGCATCAGATGGGAAGACCTGCATTATAGCCATCTTTGAATGTGTTGTATATGGCAAACAATACTAAGGTGATGCCCATTAGTGTTTTGAAGGATGTAGCTATTACTATCCAGGGAGCCAATTTTACTGGGGACTTCAAAGTCTTGGCACTCGCCAAGGTGGAAAATTTCCCAGCACTACTTGGGCGTCCTTGGTGCTACAAAAATAATGCATACCTTTAGTTCAACAAAGGGTACATCAACTTCAAGAACAAGGAAGAATGGGTCAATATACCTTTGGTTGATGGGAATTCGACACCCTATATTTAACCATTAGGAGAAGAATTTCTAGCCAAGATTTATGTGTGCTCAATCAGAGACCCTGAGATGATACACCCTACTAACAGGGTTATCCAGTTTGAAGATGCTCATTCAGTGAGTGATACCACCAGTCTAGCATGTGATAATTGGGCACATGGAACCTACGAATTAATGGGATGGCAGTTGAGAGGGTCGGTGACCAAGGTAACAAAGGCGCACATGGTTAGGTGCCTTAGAGGTAAAGAATTTCCCAAGTATTTAGGAGGAGCCTTCCCTAAGATCTTTTTGTACGAGGTAGAAGCTCAGTGGAAGGATGAGAAGGAATGGAGGGATATTTTAAGTTATATCTTACTTAGCATAGCAGCTAGGTGGTGGGCCACACATTAGGAGAGCCTTTTAGAGTGGCGCGAAGTAAGAATTGCTCTTTCTATCAGATTTTCTAGGAGCAATGTACCCACCATCATCAAGGAGTACCATGGGAAGGAGCCCACCTCTTTCCATATCCAAGAGTGGAAATTAGTCTAGAGAGAAGGAATGGAAGCTTTTCCACCATCCCTCTAGGTACACAAGATATATTCTACATTTTAGAGTTGCGCACGTGCATAGTACATTCATTCGGAGACACGCCGCCAGATAAGGAATTGGAAAGAACTTGTGGCTGACCTTATTCAGACCTTTGAATATCAGAGTACCAAGCCATCAATTGATAAGGCCTTACAGGGTATCAAGTGCCTTACCATGGGGGATAGTGCCAGGATGGAAGACAGGTTGTTGGAATTACTAGGTGAACCAGGATTGGAGGCATGTTTTGAAGAAGAAAAGGAAACAGAAGAGTTATAACTTGAGCGCGTGTGTTTGGAAAAAGAGAAATGAAAGTTGGTATATATGATTGATGGAGAGGAATCAAAAAGCTTAGATGTTATCCATTCTATATGGGTGTGTGAGGTAGTGGATAGTGTAGATGCTTACACGCATGACTACCGTGAGCCTTTAAAGACGAAGAAAGTTAACATCGGTTCAGAAGAACAACCTAAGGAAGCTATTATTGGGGATTACTGGATAGAGAAGGAAGTATGAAAAATCATTGATATATTGTGTGAATTTGAGGATTTATTTCCGCACGGGTATCATGAGCTCAAAGGCATTCACCATTCCTTAGGGGAGATGAAGATAAAACTAAAGGATGGTGCATGCTCAGTCAGGAAAAGGCCCTACCAAATGAATCCCAACTTGCACGTAAAGCTCAAGGAGGAGATAGAAAAAATGATAGCTTTTGGGATCATTGAGGCAGTGGAAGAATCGGAGTGGATAAGTCCGATGGTAATCAACATCAAAAAGGATGAGAAGATTAGAATTTGTGTGGATTATAGGGAATTGAACATAGTTTGTGTCATTGATCCATTTCTGACCCTGTTCACTAAAGAAATTTTAGAAGGAGTTGTTGGGCATGAAATATATTCCTTTACAGATGGATTTTTAGGGTGCCACCAAGTACGGATTGCAAAGGAAGACCAAGAAAAGACAAATTTCACCACCGAGTGGGGAATTTTTGGATATACGGTCATGCCCTTTGGGTTGAAAAATGCGCTAGCTGTCTTTTTCCACATAGTGGTGCAAGCATTCCAGGACATCATCCATAAATTTCTTCAGGTCTATTTGGATGAATGGACAGTATGGTCTAGTTAAAGACTATTATGACAATTTGAGGTTAATGTTTGAGAGGTGTAGGTAGTTAAGGATATCCCTCAACATTAAGAAATGTGTGTTTGCTACACCCTTTGGGACTTTATTGGGGCATATCATATGTAAGGAGGGCTTGTTGGTAGATCCCGCTAAATTTACAGTTATTATGGGGTTAAGGGAGCCTATTAGCCAAAGCGTAGTGCGCGGATTCCTTGGACATGTGGGCTATTACAGAAAATTCATTAAAGGATATGTCAAGATCGTCGCATCATTAGAGGAGATGCTTAGACATAAAAGTGCCTTCTATTAGGGAGAGGCGCAACAGAGGGAGTTTGATACATTAGAATATAGGCTTATTATCACACCTATTTTACGGTTTCCCTCTTGGGACAAGCCCTTTCATGTTCATGTAGATGCCTCAGGGACCACCATTGGAGCAGTGCTTGCACAGCTAGGTTAAGGGATTGTTGATCATCCTCTCTATTTTTCAAGTAGGAAGCTGACACCAGTGGAGTAGAATTATAGCACAACTGAGTGTGAGGCATTGTTGATGATCTATGTTCTCTTCACGTTTAGGCAATATCTGTTGGAAACACCCTTTGTGTTCTACATCGACCACATGGCATTGAAGTATTTAGTGAATAAGCCTATTCTACAAGGATGCATATGTCGATGGGTGTTGTTATTTCAAGATTTTGAATTCATCATTGTAGTAAAACCTAGAAAAAGCAACTATGGACCTAATCATCTATTAGGAATTGATTCATGGGAGGATGCACAGAGTATTGAGGAAGCAATGCCAGACGCGTAACTTTTTAGGTTATGGCACACACCCTCAAATTTAGAGGAGATTGCAGTATTCTTACAGGAAGGTGTGGCACCAGATGGAATGAAGACATTGGAAAAGAAGTAGTTGGTCATAGGTGCCGCACCCTACATGTTAATCAATGGATACTTATACAAATTAGGACGTGATGAAGTTTTGCCTAGGTGTGTCTTAGAGCATGAGCGCCTGGCCATCATGCAGGAAGTCTGGGTGGGCATTATATAGGTGATGCCACCATGTGTAAGATATTAATGGTAGGTTTATGGTGGGAAACTTTGTACAAGGATTGCAGAGATTATTGTAAAGCATGTGACCATTGTCAGTGCATTAGGAAACCAGGAAGGAGAGATGAAATGCCTTTGTGCCCTATTTCTAGCACGGATCCTTTTGAAAAGTGGGTGGTATACTTTGTAGGACCTATTACACTGGAAGTGTGTAGGACCAGATCACATTATGTCATCACTTGCACAGATTATCTCACAAGGTGGGCAAAATCAGCCCCAACTAAAGATTGCATGGTAGCAACAACGACAAGGTTCTTATGGGAAAACATTATCACTAGGTATGGATTTCTGTTGAGTTTGACCACTGATAGGGGTACACATTTCTTGAATGAGACTGTCAGGATCCTGTTATCATAGTTCATGGTAGCTCATCACAAGACTACACCCTATCACCCACAAGAAAATGGAACTGCGGAATCATTCAACAAGATACTGAGTCATACCTTGACCAAGATTTGTGATGTCAAAAGACAAGATTAGGATAACAATATATTGGCTGTACTATGGACTTACAGGAAAATGTATAAAAGACTAAACAAAGCCACACCTTTTCAATTGGTATTTGGCATGGAAGTTTTTTTTCCAATTGAATTTATGTTTCCTTCCCTATGAATAGTGTGCACAAGAGGGTTAGCCGATGAACAAGCACTGGAAGAAAGAATTGATGAGCTAATGAAACTAGATGAGAGATGATCACTTGCCCGATGGAGCCAAATAGTGGAAAAGGAAAAGCAAAAGGCTTGGCATGATCGCCATATTATAAACAAGAAGTTTAACGTTGGGAAGACGGTTTTATTATATGATTCTAAGTTTCTGCACCATCCTGGGAAGTTGAAAGTCCAATGGTTGGGTCCTTACACAATCTCGTACATCCTTGATTTAGGCACATGCTAGTTACAAATGCTAGATGGGATGAAGTTTCCTAGACACTTCAATGGTAGTAGGCTAAAGCCCTACTATAAATAAGTCTTCTTGGTGTTTTTAAATAAGGTAGTTTTACTAGTTAGCTTAGAAGTTTCCTTTATGCATTTTCCCTTTCTCGTGTTTCCATTTCACGTTGTTGTTTTATTTTGCACCTTGGGTGTCAGTAACCTTATTGATATTTTTGGAGAATTATTAAGTGCGTAGAGGACCACACATCACTTTAAGTGTGGGATGGAGAAAGTTGAAGAAGCGCGTGATCAAAGTACCAAGGAATTTGTGTTGAAAAGCCTTGTTGAGTAGCCAGGTTGAAAGAGGTATATAAAAAGGAAGATTGAAGAATGGTTAATGCCAAGGTAAAGCTACTTGTAGATCCCACATACTAAGGAGGAGAAAGTGCATTTGAAAGAAACATGAGGTAGGTGAGAGTAAGGATCAGGACAGAAGAAGTGCCTTTGGCGTGGGTTACGTACACGCAAGAGTCTCCTGTCAGGTTAGATTGGTTATGTGCCAGAAGGTTGGAGGATTTTTGGTGTAGGTTGGGTGTGTAATGGAAGGTGCTAAAGATGGGATCTGTTTGAAAAAGCCACATTAAATGAACAAAGTATGGTGGTAGGTGAAGTATAATTTAATGTTCAGAAAAGAGA
This sequence comes from Taxus chinensis, assembly GCA_019776745.2. Classification (NCBI taxonomy): domain Eukaryota; kingdom Viridiplantae; phylum Streptophyta; class Pinopsida; order Cupressales; family Taxaceae; genus Taxus; species Taxus chinensis. The sequence goes on from CM034153.1 coordinate 260,201,969, forward strand.
AAAACAATAAGTAAAGGGTCGGGGCATTCTCATTTTTTACTTTGCGAAATAGAAGAGTTTGAGTTATAAGCAAGTTCCATAAATTAGGGATTTGAGATTCGATTGAGTGGAGGAAGATCTGTGAGATTGAAGCAGCTAGTTTGATTTTACAAACAAGAAGAGGTTACACGGGCATGGAGAGAGTGAAGAAACATTATCTTGTGAAGATTTTATCCTAGTTAGTGTTTGACAAATTAGCGAACGGTTTATGTAACATTCTTATTTTAAGACTTTAGAAACAAGGGAAAAAATTTTTTTGAGTAATTTTCCATATTCTAAATACGTAATTTAGAACACACATTCCAAAATAACTATTCTTATAACAGATAACCATATGTAGCTGTAATGACTCGGTAAACTACTGATCTATTCATTTCATGACTCGGTGAACTACCGATCTATTCATGTTTAACACTAAGTATTGACTAATTTTCTGTATACTACGTATACTTGGTTTTCCTACCTTTTTCTGGGTATTAAGTGATCTGTCTAAGGAACCTAACTAAATAGTTGTTACCAATATTCATCTGCATCCTGATCCTTAGACTAGGCGACATAGGACAACGTAATCAACAGCTTGCGATACTTTGGCCAAATATTTTAACATATTATTCATATTACTTATTCCTTGACAACATACTCGTCAATCCAAAATATGTCTTTCACCCCCACTCTACTGTTATCTAGAATTTCCTTCACTAACTCAGTCAGTCATCTTGCCCAAGGTTTAACCCTAGTTCTGGTTAACAACGTAGGTCATGATAGGAAGGAGCTCACAAAGACTCAGGATAGATTAGCATAATGGGTCAACCTAAGTCAACCCTGTGTGCCAAGGTACCCTGAGTCCTAGAGGGCTACTTCATATCGTAACTATGCTACTTCCCAGTCTTGGAGAGAAACTAAGTTCAAGTCCAAAAGTGTGTAGATCTAGATGATCAATGCAGAAGGGTGTTGCCACATGTCGACTACAGTGTTGTATCCTCCAGAAGATCCTAATCTTCTCGAAGGTATAACCCTATAGTTAGTGTATGCCAGCATCCTACAGAACAGGCTCATCGAGACATACATACCACTAGGAGATTATTAAAGTTAATTTAATTTGGTTTCTTTAAGGTAGATTTCAGCAACCCTGCCCAGACTCTAATCCAACTCTCCATAAGTTCTTTTCCAAATCAAGTTCCATTAACCCCTGCAAAACTTCCTTAAGTTAAGATTGCTTTTGATGTTCATTAACCTGGGCTCAACAAGAAACTACCAAGAAGAAAGGACAACAACCTCTCAAGTTCCATTTAATGTGAATTAACTATTCAAGGAAGTGTAACAACCACTGAAGTTGTAACTTAGTAGACTAAGTTAAATGAAGTCTAATGATTATAATCCTATCTTCCTTTTTTCTTACCTTTTTAATAAGAGAGGAAGAGTCTTCCTCTTTTTAGTTAAGTTCTTAGGGTTTAACACACCCTTTATGTCCTTTACCAATTGTATACTCTTCATTGTAAGTTTGTTATACGCTACCATAATAATATGATTTGTTTAGATAAGTTCATTGTAATTCTACAACTTATTTAGTTGCATCACTTTTAGGGAGAATATTCTAATTCCCTTTTTCCTACTTATCGAAAAATAATCATTGAAAAATATAATAACATAACGAGTAACAACAAGATAGGGTCCCACTCATTTTACAAAGGTACAAGATAATTTACACAATCCATGCAAGTAAATCCTCATTCTTCAATTCATTTTCAAAACTTATACATTTACAACTTATGCATTTAAGACATACTGCATGACAACAACCTTAAATTAAAAGAGAATAACTTTTCTTTTTTGATAGAACTTAAGAACAGATCAGAATTCTTCATAAGAATCAACTTAGATCAACTAATGCATCATATAATTTTTTGTCTTCTTTTATCACTTACGAAGTCCATCTGCAAAAATTGCTAGCACGGGTCAGTTCAATGAACTAAGCATGATAAGAACTAAGCCTTAAAATGAAGTGCATTCCACTAATTGTTTTAATAAAAACAACCCTGCATTAATGAACAACAAGCAATTCATACTCCCTAAACATAAGTAATATCAATAAGAAGAAGAGTAATACTAAATAGGTTTAACAAAAGGAAGAATAAAATTTAACCTATAATACATGTCTTATAAATTAAAGTATAATTGATCCCATCAATTATCTTTACCAAACAACAAAACATAATATATCATTGTTCCCAATCCTATCGATTATATTACAACACTTATCACTACTAAAAGATACAGAAGTGATTACAGCATATTCCCTCTCGAATGACTCATCTAAATTTCAAATAAGGAAGAAGAGAAAGCATTCTATATGCCCAAGTACATAATCATACGCAAGGCTGAAACAACTGTATAACATGATTTAAATTGTTCCTTTAAAGGTCCTCTATGTTAAAATTCAACATTATAAGGTATTCATCATAACAGGATAAGACCCCAAACTATATTCATTTCTTTCAACTTAATAAAACAGTTTTACCTCCTCTCATACATGCAATTTAAGTTCTTTCAAGAGTTCCAAGGAAAGAGAACAAGATCAACTTCAAGGAAAAAGAAAACTAAATGCTACCTTTCCTTCTAAATCTTCACATTATAATGCATGAATTCTACCTTCCATTGGGAGAATTGTAATAATGAAGTTCATACACAATCCAAGGATAGTAACATTTCACAGTTTATCTTTCAAAGACTTATCACTCATTCATTGGACCATAATAGCCTCAAGGTAAGAAGGTAACATGCAACATTTTTCTTTCTTAGGACCATTTTCCCTCCAAGAGTGAAGTTCCATCAATGCATACCATTAATTTCCCTTTTTAAACTCTATGAGAAAACATTGAAGTTCAAAACATAGTCGCAGTCAAGTTTGAATCGCAGTTAACCTTTCAAACCTAACATTCATTTATTAGTCCCATCAAGAGACAAGAAATCTGAGTAGATGCTACACTCTAAATTTTCCAATAGATAAGGTAGAACTATCCCGACAGTATTCCAATGTATCACTACAAGAACTACAAATTGAGATTCCAATAAAAAAACAACCAACAAACTGATTCCAATCAAAATCTCAAGAGTTTATCTAACTTACTAAGTCATGCTTCCAATTTTTCTCTTATGCATGTAGTTTATGCAAAAGTATTCTAAATTTAGAACCACTCCATCCAGTGATAAAATCCATTTAAATGAAAAGATGAAACAACTAATTAATAATACGTCCAGTCAAAGACTCAAATTCCAAATCTGAACACAATGTACAACATAAGCTCCCTAAAAGGGTCAAATCATTCAAATACTTCTAACCAAGTTCGGGTAACAACATGTTCCCTCTGTAGTTTATAAAATATTACAAATACTTTAATGAATAAACTAACACATTGTTAAGGTTACCATACCCATTTAAATCATGAAGTAACAGACCGATTGTACAGTGTTTCATCTCAATATTACAATCACAAATTCATAAATACACCAACATCGTAATGCTAGATAGAGTACACTGAAACTTCTTATAAACAGTTTAGAATAAGAAAAGAGCTTCCCTTCTCAATTAACATCTAATCAAACACATTTTTCCAACTTCAAACGGAATGTAAGATGCTTGACAAAGCTCAAACTAGACGTCTTAAAAGCTGAGTTCATAAAGAACCTCCAAAAACATTTAGTATGGACATAAGAATAAGATTTCACAAGCACCATGCCATATGAGACTTCGAACTATAGTCTATTTATCCAAGATAACAACACAGGTTCCAAGTTAGATGCGAATTTCAACAACAACCAAGTTTTCACAAGTTGAAATACAAAAACCAAGTCATGTACGTTTTTTTTCCAGTGCATGCAAACTTTACAATAGTCAAATCTTCCACAAGGTGAGATACAAAAACAACAAGCCATATATGGATTAATCCACATTCCATTTAACTATTAAATAAAATGCTATCATCATAGAGCCAACAATCTCTACAACTATTCTATATACTGAAAAAAGATTCCAACAAATAGCTCGAACCAGTTTGTAAGACTCCATAAGAACTAGAGTTGCTTACCAACTTGGGTTCATAAAATGTAACAAGTTTGCAAACACTAAACTCAACAAATATAGGCAAATCTCAGTAACAAATTTAGCCTATACAAGAAGTTGAAGCCAACCACAATTTCCAACAATTGAAGAAACTTAAACAGAGTTACCCGTTTTTTTTATGTATGCATAGTTCCTTTGTATAAAATACAATACTACATAAGATTTCAACAGAATCGTGTATAACACGGATTTGAAACCTAGAATGCAAGTTTTACAAAACCCATCAACTATTAACCAGATAAGCATGAAATGCAAAAAATCATCAGAGCAAAGTTGTTTTAATGAAAATGCTTAGAGGAAAGAAAGAGATTTTAACAGTTAGGGCCTATCATTCCTGATAGTCTCTCTATTAAATTGAAGAAGACCTCTAGCCGAACTTGTTTCTTCTCCTCTTCTCCATGAGATTTCAAACAACCAAATACTTCTTCCAAAATGCTTCTTATACACTCCATGAAATGAAAATAGATTTGAAACCTCCAAAATAAGCATGCAGTGCAGTTTAAACTACTGGTTTGAAAAACCAAAGTGCATGTAGAAAGAAAATCAGAGAGCATGCAAAATGAAACAACCCAACAAAAATCAAATGGCATGCCTACATAGGTGGTTTGGGCTTAACGAAAAAAAGCAAATTAATTTTATTTACTCCATATCTCCTACCTATTGTTCCTTGCCACCACCTGCCAATTCTGGCGATCATCAAATCAAAAATAACATATATTTCCATTTTTAGTGATACTACCACCTAAGCCTCTGCCAAACCAACTAACCCCAGCCAAAGCTGACAGTCTGTATGCATTAATAAACCTTATCAACATCATCATAAATTCCTTATGAACTATTTCCACTATGCATGTGACCCTCTTAAGTCCCAATTCATATCCATTAATTTAGGTTAGGTTAGATTGCTTAGGTTAGATCTTAGGTAGAATTTAAATTTATACCTTAGGATATAACACTAATAACTAACACCCCCACCATGGCCTTAGCAATTAGGTTAGGTAATCTCCACATATGTAACAATTCAAAGTGCTTTAGATTAAAACACTAGGTTAGGTTGCAATCAACAATTCAACCAATCAAGATAGAATAAGGAGTCTTAGCTTAGGCTCATAATTCTATCAAGTATCATAGATTAGATAGAAATACATATATATTTTACCTAGCTTAGGATCATGTAGGTTAATCCTATATAGGACCCCCGGTTCTCTCTCACATGTTGTGAATAGGCTGCATGCCGAATTTTATCAGTAATGACCTACCATGGTTGATCTTCAAGGACCCAAGCCAAGCAACCTACTGAATGGAAGTACGTTCACACATAAATTAAAGAACTTGCAACAACAAAGTTTAGTCCAACATGTATCTTAACTCATGGAATGCCAATTTTTACCATTCGTTCAATGGAGTAGATTCATAACATCTCTTGGATCATTGAAATTGATCCAAGGATGGGTCGGATAAAAAGACAAGTTTACAACTAGTAAACTAGATTGTAAATCACCTACCAGAAGTGAAAAATGGATTAAGAGAAGTCATTCTAGTTCAGTTAAAGGATCTTAAGAGCAGAAAATACTTATCCATAACAAACATGATTTTCAACAATCAGAAGAACATATCCTTATAAGGAAAATCACATATCAACACTTGAATGCAAAGGAGGAAAATAACAACAGTCAAGGGTGTTATAGTGTAGAAGATTTGTATCATGAATTTGAGATCAGAGGATTGGAAGAAGTAAGACAAAATAACAAGGAGAGGGTAGGAGTGATAAAAATACCTTGACCATGGCACCTAAGAAAGGAAAGGGAAAAGTCAAGGCTAAACAACCAGAACCCATGGTAGACACAAATGAGGAATGGTATGCATAGATGCAATATCCAGATGGGGTGATGATGGGGAAGGAATGGGAATCCCACTTGAGAAGTGTACCTATTAGTGACTATAATCACCACACGAACACAATAGAAACAGAAAAGGTGTTGGAATTAGTACACCCCACCAACAAATGAACACCTGAGGGTTTTCCTATATATAATGATGATGTTAAGGTTAAAATGGAGAAGGCAGTGTTGTTGCAACTCTATGAGTTGCCTTATTTTTGAAAGCTAGAGTGCCTATACCAGTGGTTGATGTCACAGGTGCACGATGACTACTTCCACTTTACAGGGTGTAAGATGCACATGAATCCCCAGATGATTTCAAAATTTACATTCCTCTTATGTGAGGGAGATAGCTTGGAAGATGACCTTGGTGAAAAGGAAGCTATTCAAGAGATCGTCACTGAGTATGCCTACAAGAAAGGGTCGTGATACTATGATATTTTAGACATCAAGGTCCCTGTAATGAAAATGGCCATGCATCTAGTAACTAAGTTGAATGGCTAGGAAAGATGGACATAGGTCAAAAAACCTTGGTTGCATGTCTACAGAAAGATTACAGAGGGAACTATATAAAACCTATCTGTATACATCGCAGAGGAAATTGTCAGTTGTGTGAAGGAAGGGGTCAGGATCCTCTTCAGTAATGTCTTGCTCACCATTATATTCACAAAGATTGGGTTTCCTAATGCACCAGACAAATTTGTATGGGAGTACCCCACCGAGAATCCCTCACCCACAAAGAGGTTTGAAAAATATGCCTGTGATATAATGAAAACACCCCACAAGGTGCGTATGGAAAAATGGTACACACACTTGAGGAATGCATTCAGGGAAGAGTGAAGAATCCCTGAATAAATCCCAGTAGCCACTAAAGGAGAAGCTGAATTTGTGGTCTACCAACACTACTACCTAGGAAGATTCAAGATAATAGATGAATCATGGAGCCCTTGGTGCATGCTCCCCTTCGCATTTACTACCCAATACTTCCAAGTAGGAGTGAATAGGTGTAATGAGTCAAAGAAGCTAAGACTGGAACTAGGTAGGCTGGACTGGGAACACATGGAAATGAGAAAGAAGTTAAATTACCCCAATGGCAAGCATGCATACGTGGAAAATTACATGTCGTACGAGATTCAAATGACAAGGCCAATGACTCTCCCCATCACTAGAGGATCAACGACACACATGTCTTTGCGCATAAGGCCAAAGTTCGAGAAGGGTGCGTATCTGGAGAATGAAGTCTCCATACCTGAATACCCCTTGGGGAAGAAGAAGCCAACATCCAAGAAAAGAGGGAGAGGAGAAGAAGAAGTACCAGTTGTGTAGATTTCTCAGACAATGAGCATGCCATCCATGAGTGTTAAACCTGGAACTTACAGAGAAATAAGTCTCCAGTGAAGGAGAAGACACTAGAAGTAAAGGCACCTAGGAAACCCATCTCCAAGGAAGAATCACTTGAGGAAGAAGATAAGTTCAAGTCCCCTGGTCAGGAGCCACCTCTCAAGAAAAAGAAGAGGGTTGATTGAGAAGCTGACTTAGAGGCAATCGACAGCTTGGAGAAATACAAGGGTGGAAGAGGGGATGAAAGTGAAGAATATGGTGGCAAGGAAGAAGATATATAGAAAGGCCAAGATCCACATGTGTTTAGTGTCTACGACTTAGGAGAGGAGAGTGGAGATGAGAAGAAAGAGTTTGTATTCATGCGGTGCAAGGGTGCACAAGATGAGGAAGACACCAAAGCCATAAAGGATGAGGAGTATGTCAGGGAAAAGGAGGGAGCCATAAGTTTTAAAAAGGAGCAGATTATGGAGGTGGCAGAAAGAGAAGCACAAAGAATGCTTGAGGTATTAGTAGACCAAGAGTTGGAGCGCAACACGGACATAGTGCTGAAGGAGGGGAAGGAGGAGAACGTTGAAAAAGAACATGACATCCTAGGAGGCCCCACTCTGACAGTAAGCTTCCCTAAAGTAACACGCTCAAGAAGAAGAACTATGGATGTAAAATAGAGATAGGTAATGGGATATGTTGATGACATAAGGAAGGTGTTACGCACGTAATTCCATAGCACCATACCCACAGAAAGGGTCATAGCCATGGGTTCTTTTGAGAAGGATGACACGTACCCCAGAACCAAGAAGATGCTCTCTTGGGTGTTTGAGTCCCATGTTTATGAGCTAGACTTTGAAGTCTGCCAAGGAGTTCTCATCACATTACCAGAGTCTAAGGGGGTCAATCCCTTAGTGAATGCTCAAGAGCTCCTAGATGAGTAGGTCTACAATATGATAAATAAGGTCATAGTCGAGACTGAGGATAGATTATTTGTGTATAATGACAGGATTAGAATATTCAAGGTGAAGTTAGGGAAGAAGGAAGAAGAACTGGTGAAGAATACCAAGAGCTTGAAGTAGGAGGAACTGATCAGTGAACAGTTAAGGTGCAAGTTAAAGGAAGAAAAAGTAAAGATGCAAGAAGTATATAATAAAATGGAGTCTATCAAGGGAGCCATCCTCATGAAGCACCCAGACTTAGAACCACCCACACAAAAGTACTCATCCCTCCTGGAGTGTATGGAAGACCTAATGCACGTCCTCACTATGAAGAGATGAATCTTGGCCCTATAGTCTGTTGAAGAAGTAGACGTGTGCTTGAAAGAGGAGGACCGATTGAAGGTTGTAGCACTAGTTGCAGACTACAACAAAGTACTCGTGGAGGTTAAGGTCACTGCCAAGTCTACAGAAGCCACATATGATACATGCATGGATAGAGATAAGGTTGCGAGCTCCTAGGTTACCATGCTTGAAGCAGAGCTAAAAGAGTTCCAAGAAAAGAACAAGGGGAACAGGGTGGAGAGAGACAAGGTTCTAGCCAAAGTAGAAAAGAAATTAGAGGCAATTTAAGCTTTAAGGAGCTCAATTAAGGCCCGGCTAAAGGAATTATACCACTAGATCATTAGAAGGATGGATATACTTGAGGACCTGGGAAAGGAGATGGAGTAGATTGTGGATGTTGTGGGCACCCAAGGAGTTGGCCTGAGTTTTGATGAAGTGAGTACCCTAGTGAGAGACCTCTACCAGAAGGCACAGAGCAAGGTTAGAGTATGGAATAAGCTAGAGGTAGACCTTCAGAAATATTTTCCTAGCTTGTTGATTTGATGCTCCCCCCCATTCTTCATTCTTTTTCCCAATTCTTTCATTCCTTATTCTTTTCGTAAAGTGTAAGATGATTCGTTGGTTCCCTGGATAACATGTATCTTGGTTAAGCAAAATTTTTCCAAGGAGGGATAACAGGTGTAGTGTGGGGTGATGTTGGACCCCTGTAATCATAAACCAAGTACGTAGGCGTGGGGGTGCGCAGGGTCCCAGTTATGAAAAGGTGCGCAAGGCAAAAGTGCATGATAGAAAGGCTTACAAAAGCACATAGCATGCATGATGCATGAAAGGAGGATTGGGAATTTTTCAGTTTTAGTACCCATGGTAGAACACGTGAAAAACATGATTAGTTACATGTGGATAATATGCTAGTCTGGCGATAGGCTAGCCTAGGAAAGAGCATGCCCCAGATGGAATCTTCTAGAAGAACATCATGAGATAAATTTGAAAGCTTAGGCCTAAAGAAGCATTCTCACATGGACCACATTCAACACTTGGCACCGAATCTGAGGACGCTGGAAGGTGAGTTGGTAGTGTAGGAGAATTATAAATACAAGTGCCTTTGGAGTAAAAAAGAAAGGGAGAAGAAGTACAAGGTATAATGGGTTAGAGAGTGAGTACAGCTCTACAGAATTACTGCGAGTTGATATTTGTATTCAGGAAAGAATGCACTAGGTATGGAGTTGTATTTTTCTTTTCCTATTAGCTTAGTTACATACATCCAGAGATATGCATGATTGTGGTCTTCTCTCTGTGACACTCTGTAATGAATAAATGAATATAATTAGGTTACCTGTTACAAATAGACATGGATATCAATGGTTTTAATGCACTTTTATCTCATATGGGTTCCCTTTCCTTTCATGTTATGTATGAATTCTTGTATAATTCTTTCTATTATAATATGTCCTAGATTCTGTTAAATAACTCGCTCTGAAGCAACTCCAATGATCTAGAGGCCGTTCTAAGCCCTATGGTTCTTGTTTGTCTTAAACTTCCTTCCTAAGAACTCTTACACTAATCATAGATGATGCTTCCCATTAAATTCACATAAAAGAGAAACTTAGTACCTACGTGTGCCTCAGGTGAGTGCTCAACTTCTACTGGTGATAGGTTGGCACGCATGGGGTCGTTCCTTTTTTTATAGGAGTAAAAATTATTATAGCATCTAATTATTTAAGTATAGTAGATAATGACTCAATTAAGGGTGTAAATGTATGTTTCGTTAGTTCCTTTGGGTGAGGTCCTAGTGAAATATTTAATAACAAACCACTCTATATAACCTGGACTCTCTTAGAGTATGGGATTCCATCACTGACATCATGATTTTTCCTATTAAAGAACTTTGGTTTGTCCATGGGTTTTTTTTATCATTTTTATCCTTTGAAATAGGTTTTAGTGTCCCCTTTGTAATGATATCCTTCTCAATTTTATTATCTTTCTCTATAACTTCTTCAAATTTAGTGTCATAGTGCATCTATAAATGGAAGGTTATTTTTTTGTTCAAGTTGGGGATGAATATTCTTACCATTTTTTTTTCTAGAAGGATGTAAGGGAAACAACTCACCAATCCTCATCATCGTTGTAAGAATCTCGTGAAGGTGTCATTTGGTTTTTGTTTAGTGTTGCAGAGGTCATTCATGATAATGTCATTCTTCATATTGAAATATAAATGTCACACAAATGTTTCAGCTAGTGTGGAAAATGTTGTGATTGATCCTTTAGGTATACTTAAAAACCATTCCAATTCCTAGGTTCATAGGCTACGAGGAAACAAACGTATCAAAATTTTATCATTATAGGTGACTTCGTGGAAATCCATGTATAAGTATTTGAAATGATCATGAGGATCACCTTTGATTTTATATGTTTTGAATTTATGGATATCAAATTGTTTTGGGAATGGTTGTCATAACATGTCTTTATCAATGGGATAGGGATGTAACTATTTGTATAGATACTTTCTATTGCATCCTGCATTACTCTCTTGTAGAGTGGTAAGCATTTTTTCCATTGATTGTAATTCTTGTTGGACGAGTTAATCTTTAGTGGGGGATAATGGCATATTCATTTTAGCATATTTGAATATCACGTCATCATATGGGTCAATGTGAAATTCACCTAATTTATTCTTGAGTCTATCCTTATGCGTATTCCTACTTGAGGAACCTAAGTTTGCTAGTTTTTGACTGAGTTTTAATATTTTTCATTGAATGGTCTCTTATTTAATTAAGGTATCATCTTCAACATCAAATCTAGAAGGAGGTGATTCTTTACGACCATTTTCAATTTTGACTTTGCGTGAAGCCTTAAAGTAAGGTCTCCTCGAATAATCTATTGGTTTTGGTGACTCACTTTCAACATTTTTGTTACACAAACCCAAAGCGGAAGCATACCGTACGTTGAAAGGATTTTCCATGTGAATGGGGGTTGGTTGTAGAGGATCTTACACTTCATGATTGATGGTTTTAATTTCTACTTATTGCTCTAGTGGTAGTTTTGATCATAATTCGAGGACTCTTGCAAGTACTTGGTCTCTATTGTGATATAGGATCTCATCAAAGTGAACTAGATTTATTTCATGTTTTTTTTGGATGAATCATAATCCTATTCATTATTGCCAACTAATGGTTCATTTTCTTTAGCCTCTAAAAAGAGGGGTGCTAAGTTATTTCCACTTAGTGGGTATGTTGAACTAAAAGGATTTACCTCTAAGTTGCATTCATCTTGTTTGGACACCATCTTTGTAATTATTGGCATCACAAGTCTGTGTGAGACTAGGTTTTGTCTAAGTGTATCTAAGTTGTAATAAACCTAGGTGTATGTGGTGTGAATTTTTTAAAGTCTCGTTGTCTCAAATTATCCTAAGTAAAAGAATAGGTAACCACTTTTATGCTAGGAATAATCATGTAATTCCACAAGTAACTCACTCAATCACTCAAAATATTAATAGAGCACTATATGCTAAGTTGTGGTTCTAAAGATAGGTGTAAAACAAATGGTGACAATACCCTATCACCACCTATGTCGATTTAAAATAATAAACAATACCTAAGCACTAGATTTGTATTGGCGTGATCTCTCCACAAGATATACTATGACTAGTTTAGATGTGAACAAAATCTAAGTTTTTGATAATGGAAGTTGCATATGTGAATATCGTAACACCACTACCTTGACACATTTACCAAGATAAAAATAAGTGAGGTATTAGTATTGATATGATGTTATTGTGACACAAACAATGTAATATCAACACTCTCAAAAACTCTTAAACAATGTTTGGATCAAAATTAAGTGTGAGTATAGAAAGAAGTTATTAATTGTGTTAGCAACGTAATGATACAATATAGAAACTTATACCAAGTTCTCATAAATGAAAACAACGTGTAAGTGTCATAATTGTATGGGTAGAATTCAGTAATAATAAGAACTCAAAGGGGAAACAATGATGAAACCAAACCTAGCTATGAAGAAAATCTTGAAATCAAGATCATGTGGCTATCAAAGATGTAATAACATACCCACACACTTTATACATTTAACATATCAGCCGCAAACATGGATAAACATAAGTGGAAAATAAATGGTGAACATAATATATGATAACACTCATGAGAGATGCCTTCCCTTTTCCCAAATGGGCAACAAGAAATCAAAGGTATAGATCAAATGGAATGCAAATGAACTAAGTGTTACTTGGGTAGAGTTTCACCTTATCCTAAGGTGAGAAAGAATAAGTAATACATCGTAAATCTCGTGATGAGGGATACTTAGTTTCAACTTAAGTGGAATATTTTCCTTATTCAAAAAACAAGGTTTTTATTCCAAGTAATTCGTCACTTTGTGAGATCTTAAAAAGACACGATGGTTTGGACTAGCAAAGTGGGCTCCAAGAAGATATGGCTTTCCAAGGTAGTTTGTTCAACTAGGTGTCACAAGTTTATCTATTGCAAGCTTGATTGTCCAAGTTTTCCCAAGGATTATCTCGAATTTACTTTACCCCCTTAGAACATGATGAGAAATGAATGAGTTTATGTTTATTCTCACTGAGGTTGCTATACGGATAACTTTAACTCTAAATCACAATGTAAAACTAGTCAAGTGGGTGTACGGATAACTTCTTATTTCATCCATGAGGTTACTCAGTAGTGGACTACTTTAGGGTTCCTATAACCACCCCTATTTTTGTGTTTTAAGGCATTATGCCAAAGGGGTTATGTTCTAGTTAAGCGGATAGGGATATACCCTTTTCTGAACCTACATATACAATGCATTGAGTGTGGTGTGTTTTTTTTATCTTTTTAACTTAGTTTGGTTTTACGTACCACACCTTTTGACAACATTTATCAAACACATTAGTATTGTCTTAGCCTCCAATTCTTCGAAACTTGATGTTTTTCCTACGCAAAGATTAGGAATTTCCCAATAACATCATATAAAGAGAATAAGATGTTGCTTTTAATTTCCCATATCATCCCACAACGCAAGGAAATAACATGCACAACAACTTATCCTACTCAAATGTGGCAAGAAATGGAAAATAATTAAGCAATTCATGAAAAAGAAACCCTTTTTAGCCAATTTTGAAAGTTAATCCTTTATACACTTAAATTGAAGTGTTTGGAAAGCAAAGATAAGGTTTTTGAAATGTTTTTGGTTCTTAAGATCACCTAAAAGGTGTGATGGAAGAGCAAACACATTTTAAAACACCCCTACAAACCAAAAATTTAAACACTTAACTAATTTAGGCTAAAAATAACATAAAAATAACTTTTAAACCACTGTTAGAAACCTGCAAATTGTTAGAAAAATCTAGAAATTTGATTCTGCCACCTACAATAAAATTCTTATTTTTTTAAATGGCACCTACATGCCTAAAATGATGGGTACAAACCCCTTTCTATGGATACACACTCTAAATGGAAGATGCACATGGCTATAAAAATAGATAGTGTGGTTTTACACATATGTGGGCATAATATCATATACATGTGGGATTTATTAGATACGCACCCAAAAAGATAGGTATGCATGTAGGATGAAATGGGAGGTAAACATAGTATTGGAATAATACTTGCACTTCTTGAGAGGTAGGTGTGCGTGCAAGTTTGCACCTACACATGGATAAAGATGGGTGCACACCTCTTAATAAAATGAACTGACAATCAAAATACAAGCAGACAGGTTCATGGCCAAGTAATTGGTATGCACCCATGATGATGGATACACTCTAGTTCAAGACACCTATGTGTACCCCTATAAAACCCCAAAAAATGATGGAAACAAAAATTTTCAAAAAAGAAAACATGTTAGTTTTTCACCATAAAAACCTATTTCTAGCTTGAACTCATTAAATAATCATGAAAAAGGGAGATTTAGCATATTAAAGTTTGGTATCTGTTATAAAAAAGCTATTTAACCCTAAAAAACATGAAAATGGCTACATATGGAAATGAAAATATCAAAAACCACTTCTAAAGGACTATGGAATAAGTCCCACTGAGCATGCCAAATGTGAACAAGGAAAAATTGCAAAAATTATGAAAATGGGGTAATAAAACTTAAGAAACCCCAAAGATTTAAACAAAAAATCAATGGACCATCATGATAAGAAATAAACAAGGATTCATTACTTTACATGCATTAATCTTGAAGTAAACAAGAAAACCTAACATGTCTAGTTATCCTCTATTCTTGAAAGCTTTGTAAATAAACCAAATGAATATTCTAAGGAATTAGTTTATGATTATGAGAATGGGAGCTCACCATTAATTTCTACAAATCCATATGGTTCTTCCCATTTATTCAAAGCTTGAGTGTGTAGTATAATAACAAAAAAATATCTTAATAAACAAATAAAAAGAATCTCTCAATCCTAAAAAAAATACTATAGTTTATGTTAGAAAGGAGGAAGTGTTCCTAGAAATGGTCTAGGGGTAGTGGGGTATTTATAGGTTTCCAATTCTAGAAGTGATTTGGGTGCATGTGGGACAAATGAATAAGCCAAAAACACTTTTAGTGAGTCAATATAATATTTGACTAGGCTTAGAAGAGGTTAAACATGCCTTAGGGTAGTTAATCTAGGTTTATGCTAATTAATCCTTATTAGTGAGGAATTAGGATTCTGAGAGAGTTGTGAAAGGACTACTTAATCTAATGAAATGGATTAATAACCTAGGAAGATAGTAGAATCATTTTAGAAGGATATTAGAATGGGATTCAGCTAAAAGGAGGCTATATTAGCTCGATTAATCAGTTACAAGAGGAATACAAAAAAAGCATGTCATAAAAGGAGAGTTAGATAGGCCTAATTGCTAAGGTATCGTCAATTTGTGAGGAAGAGAATAGTTTGTACAATATTAAGAATAATAGTTCTTTGTTAAACTACAAGTTTAAACTAAAACTTTTAGTAGTCTTCGCTTATAATCCTCTTCTAATTGAATAATTAACTATTATTAGTTAATTAAGTGTATTTACCCTTGCATTTAATCAATAAACTCTCTTATTGGTTGAATCCCCCTTTCAAATCATCTAAATACTACCTATTTCCCTCTAAATCATATCTAAATATCTTTCTAATATTATTCTATCCTAATAATTAATCTTAGTTGATTAATTAAATCATCTCCAACTCCCATGAGTTTTTAATTGCTTGTTAATTCCTCTAAGGCTTATTTCTTCTAAATCTATTTTATCATTTATCCCACATGCACTAGTTTACAAGCTTCTCCCAAATTTGAAAGTTATATAAAGGACCTTCCTACCTTATTTCACACCTACACCACACTTTGATTAGTGATTTATACAAGCTTATGATAAAATACTTCTTCGTTCTTTGTAATATCTACTTCATCTTTGTATCCATTCTCTCATTATTAAGTAGAAAGGAAGATCTAAGTATCTCCTTGTAGCCATTTCTTGGTGAGATCCTTCCCTCTCTTTGGAGATCAACACAAATTTGATTACTTATGATCTAAATAGGCTCATGTTTATAAGTAATCATACTTTAAAAGAGTAGGAATGGTTAGCATTTAAGATGATTTCATTCTTGTTTATGCATTAGAATAGATAATTTCCTTTAAGTTTTTTTCATGATGTTAATTGTAGATTATTATTTCCCTTAAGACTACTAGGTGTTAGTTTATTTGAATTATCATATAAAATTTAGCATGTACACAATGTATACTTTTTTCTTCTTATATAATTTGGATTTGTTGTGCTCGATGGAAATGACATTGATAAATGTAGTTAGGGATTCTGTCACTTTATCTCTGACCTCTCTCTTTCCCATTATTCATCTCAAATTTTCTCACCTGAATCTTTTCCCATCCTATTTATCGATGCAATCACCTATATAGTTTAGGATGTAAAATTTCAAGAAATCTCTCTCTCTCTCCCTCTCTCGCTCCCTCTCTCTCTAATCCCTAGGAAGATTAGGATAGAAGTATATATCAGAAATTACCTTCAAGAAGTAGTTTTAAAATAAGATAAGGTAGAGGAATTTGACCTTCTCCAGAGGTTTGTCTTAGCAGCAAGGCCCCACACTTATATACAATCCCATGTTACCAAAAAACACATGTTTCACATTTACTAATTCATGATGAAATAAGAGGGTGTTGTTTTTTGTGATAACACCTCTTTTTGTGCCTTGGGAGGTGGTAATTTTACAATGACTAAATTTTTTATTGTATCGATTAATAATCCTTCTTTATATATCACATGATCCAAAAGTGTACAAAATGGGGTCAAAAATATACATTTCTTAAATTTTTTGGATATCTATAGTTATCTATACCTTTGGAACATTAGTCTCAATACTTGGATGTGATTCTTTAATAGTCCATACACCATCTAGTTATCTAGGTATACTTTTAGAAAATCATGGATGAATTATATGAACACATTAATCATTATCTTGTTAAATAAAACTGGTGCATTCTTTAATCTGAAAGGCATGAAAGTGTACATGAAATATCCCCATTCTATAGAATTTATTTTTAGGTTGATCTTCTGGGGCAATCTAGATCTGATGGTAACCAAAAAACCCATATGTGAAGGAATAAACCTCTCTTCCTGCTATATTTTCTAGAACCTCTTCTATGAATGGAGTAGGGAATGGTTCATGCACTCAAAATTTATTGAGTTCTCTATAATCCACACATATTTTAATTTCCCTTTCTTTCTTGTTCTGGATGACCATATGGCTTACCCAATATTATTCTTCAATAGGTTTGATGATGCCTACATTCAAAATTTTGTCTATCTCTATTTTTACTTTGACCTTTAGATTAGTATTTAATATATAAGGCCTCTTATTTAATGGAATGAATGCCACATGGCCACTTAGTCAATATACTCTTTTGATCAGTTTTTCCTCTGGTTCTTCATTGGTAGAATAATATCCATCTTCTTCTTTGAATTTAATTTTTGCAAGAAAAAAAATATCATTTGTAGGATTTGTGAGATTGAGGATATCATCATCTAATGTGATTACACAAGGTGTTAATCTTCTAATGTAGTGAAAATTTATTATCCTAGATTATGGGAAACCATGTATCCATGCCTCGACCATGTTGTCAGAGCTTTCATTTGTAGATTCATTTTTTACTAACATTTCTCCTTTAGAATTTTGTTCAAATTCTCTATCAATATTAGTAAATCAATTTAGAGCATTTATGCTTTGTATGTCATCTAAATCCTCTTCTTTGGTGTTGTGCCAAATTTATTGAGACCATGTGGCATTCATTCCATCTTGTAATGGTATGTGAACACAAATTCCATATGAATGTAGTGTAACATCTTCTCTTCTAAATTCAAAGGAATATTGAAATAAATGAACCACTCTAAGGCCAGAATGGAATTATAAGTGTTTTTTGTTAAATCAAAAACTTACACCCATCTAAGATCAAGTTGCATTTAGTCATTTAGGTAAAAATGTGACTATCTCTAAGTTTTGGGACCTTACACACTTAATAAAGCCCTCTGGAGAAGGCCAGATCCTCTACCCATTTCTACTTCTACTACTACTCCTAATGTTGAAAGGGAAATCCTAATCTAAACTTTCCAAAGGACTAGGGATACAAGGATATAAAGAAAGGGAAAACCAATCTAAGGGAGTTGATAACACCATACAGAAAGGGGGATGAACATGATCGTATTTGAGTGAATATGAAGGACAATGTGCAGAGAAAGGATAGACAGGTGTAGCACATATCATAACACAGTCACATAATTATTTTTGTGAGACACTTTCAGAAAAGGATTTGTAAGAAATGTGAGGAGGGAAAACAAGAACACAATGTAAGGGAAAGGTAAGGAAGAAGAATTACAACATGTTAAGGGAGAATATAGCCACAAAACAATTCTTATATTACTTCCAAGGATGAAAAATATGTTAAATGGTGTATGAGGTTGATATCCACATGTAAAGACCAAATCTAAAGGTATGCAACTCAAAAGAAAAGGAAATACCTATACAATTTTAAAGAGTCCAACCCTTTACAATGATCAATGCTCTTACATTTATAGAAGAAGGAGAGAAGAGGAAGAGAAAGAGGAGGGAACTCATATTTTGACCAACATGTTACATGTTTTTTCATTTCTTCCACCTATCAAGAAGCAGTTCATTGTAAGGATTTTGTGCCCAACTATACTTCTTTGATTGGTTTCATATAGCCCACTCAATGTTTGGTGTATGCCATGTGGTTCAGTAACTGGTGTGGGAGAAGGCACAAAATTACACACAAAAGAGAGAGGCGTGGAAAAAATAAGAGTAATGACGTGAAAAAGTAGCTCGTGTGCTAGAAATGAATATATAATTATAGCAGGAAAGTATGAAAGTGGGGCGCATACATCAAAATAATGATGCATGGCATCAGGAAAGGAAAGGGAAATATGGAATGTGTAAAGTATTACAAATGACAAAGGACTGACAAGGGGGATGAATCAGTACTGTGATAAAAATTTCACTTCTCTATTTCAAAAAATGAACAAACATCCTCATAAATCACATACACTAGTGCTAGATCACAATTTTATATAGTTTATCATGACATGCACACATGAAAGGAAAACAAAACATACTCATATCCTTTCTTTATTGATATTCAGAACTGAGCACACTGATTTGGTCCACACCAACAGTCTAAAAGATGCAATCAAAATCTCAACAATATTATCATGAAATCAGTATGCGTTGATAAAAGCTTTCAACTACAGACTATCTAGACTACTCTCCTTCATCAATCTATTATTACAAACACTTCATAATCTTTATACCACAAGAACCACCTACTATCGTAAAAGATATTTCTAGGGGGTTTTTCTTTGTAGAAATTTTTTCTTCAATTAAAGAGAAAAGGGGTTTTCATCAATCTAATACAAATTTGTTTTTCCCTTTTTATAGAATGTCATCACTCTCTCTCTCTCTCTCAACCTTTCACCTTCTCATGATTGGTTAATTTTTATTGACTGATCATCTTCTTTTTATGTCACAGTTAACTATTTTCTTTGCTAGAACTTACTCTTATGAGAAACACATTGTTTTGTTCAACTATCTCATAATACATGATTTTTGAAAAGGGCTTCAAACCAACCCTTCACATTGCTCACCTCTTCAAATTTCAAACTAAATAATTCAATCTCAAATCCAACCATTGATTCTTCATATATCATTTGTTGTCCAAAAGAAACTATGACTTTGCTCATTCTTTGAGTAAGAAAAAAAAGTGTCTCACCATGTTCTTGTACAAGCCAAAGTGAGATAATGTTAGTTTGATAGATAATATTTTACATTTATACTTCTCTTAATATTCATTCAAATCAAACAATCTGATCTTACACTTCTACTCCTTCAATAAAAGTTTGAACATCATCTTATTTCGTGAATTAGGCTATATACTGCCTACTGTTGCAAAATTTTTGGCTTTCATACTAATACAGAAATTTCAATTCATTCTTTGACATTGTCCTTTACTCTCTTATGGCTTTACAAGAAGCCTTGGACCATTCAATTCAATGAAATTTTCACTTTAGAGGTATTCTCTGGTTCTTCAAAATGATGAGAGTTATATAAAAGACCACTGTCACAAAACTTTGGTTTTCAAGATTGTGCAAAGGAACTTCTATATTGTTTAAATCATTTGAAACCTTTTAGAATCTTTTCAAGGATATTCTAGTTTGATTTTACATAGTATTTTTTATTAAAAAACCCAAAAAATTACTCTTCACCCTGTTATCCAAGTTTCCATGAAAACTTATAGAAAATTCTCCTTCTGATTTCGATGAAAACATTTGATTATTTTAGCAAAAATACCATGTCCTCCACATAGAGGTATCTACAAAATTTTACAAGATTTCATAGGTGAAATTATGATTTGTAATGATTTTTAATGTGAAAATCCTACTCTTATGGTTTCAACTGTTGTGCATGACTGGGGGTCTTTGAAAAAAATATTTCTTAGGCAATTCTAAATGAGATTTGAAAATTTAAAATTCTATGATACTATGTGGGCACAAGATGTCTTCTAAAGGCATCCACTTGATTTGAAGCCTTTTTAATTAATCCCAGCATTCAACAGATACCATTTCATAGAGATAAGAATTTTCCAAAACATACTTAATTCATATATTTTTTTGAAAAAATATCATCACAAACTGAGAAATTACACACCTTTTGTCTATTATTTCTTTTCACACCTAATGGAATCCTTTCACTCCATTTTTCATGTCACTGAAGATGAAGTATGGTGTCACCAGGAACTTCTAACAAAAAAGTTAGGGTTACTATTACATGCATTCATTAGATTGCCTCAAGTTTTGAACAAGTGTGTCACACATCAATATTGTTGCATCAAAGAGTGCATGAACTAACTTGTGTAGGTCTCTTTCTCAAGATTCTAGAATCATGTTCAACTTAGCTCCCTTACATACTCATATTTCACCACTAAAACCATTCACACCTTGATAAATTGTGGGTTTGAACAAAAACTAATTCAATGGTAGAGTATGTTTCCCAAAGTTTAATTTCCTTGAGGTCATGAGCTATGAATAAATTCTCCATAGACAAGACATATTCATTCTTTAAGAACTTAGTTTTATGCCTATGCTCAGAGATATCCTTCCACCATTATGAAGGCATTAGCTTGAGAAACCTTTTTAGTGAAAGGAAAGAGAATTTAACTATTATCATACCACCTATGCACTAATATTTCTCAAGAGTCTTCATTATCACCTAAGAGTGATTTTCATACCTTCACAACATAAAAAAATGTAGCTTGACACTTTCAGTTTTCACCATACCATCACCATACACCTCAAGTTCTTCAAACCAATATATACATGTACTAACCATATGCTTGTGAGAAACACCATTTTCACCTAGAGAAAGCATTTTAAACTTCTGAGGAGTTGTGTCAACTTGTACATGCCATATTATGTCAAATTGTTCATTTTATGTCTACTGCTTTAAGAGGAAGGTTTGGAAGGAGAAGTAACATGTTAGAAAAACATTCATAACTTTCTTGTTTCTTACCCAATTTACCTCAAACATTTTCCAAATCTTCAGGTTTGGATTTTTATTCAAAAATTACTTCTATGATTTATTCTAATAAGGCTAAAAAAATTTCTTGGATACTAAGAGGCCAGAAAACTCGTTTTTCATTCCTTAATAAAAGTTTTTTAGAAAACTTGTATAACTTCCACTAACCTTCTCATAACTTGATGAAATTTTTCCTGGAACACAAAAAATCACCGTAACATGTGTTACATAAGCTAATTTTCCATAAATATTCCTTTACTCTTCTATTCCATCTCATTTTTTTCAGCCTTCACTGTCAGTTCTTAAAGACACTTATTGTGCACTTTTGAATTTTGATTCTATTGGCTAAACTAAGCCTTGTTTTTCTCACTCATGTTGTAGAAATTATTCCTAGTATTCTCCCATGATCACATTACCTTTCTATGACATTTACCATCTTATCACTCCTCAATAGGTACCAAAAACAATCGTAAATGATCCAGTTTCAAATGCACCTTTCAATAGATGACCTGATACCCACTGTGAGACATTGTGCTCATGCTTGAAACATATTTCATGACCTGTATATAATATAAATCTATCAAGAAAAAATTTAATATACCTCTAGTGATCAAATATTGCTTTCCCTGCTTTGGTTTGAGTGGATTCTCATCTCAGAATGACTTGACTTGACCCATACATTTCATGACTAGACCATGTAAACATGTTACAGACTCCTTGACACCTCTCACTAACCTCATGGACCATGTTTTACCTTCATACAACCTTTGAGATACACAAGAAACATATATTCACCTTTGGAGACTCCTAGATAGCTTATCCAACATACCTAGATCACCTATACCCCTATGGCATCAATGAAAACACAAGTGACACACTCTTTCCATTCCCCTACTTCTAACAAAATGAGTCCCACCAACATTTGAATTTTAATGCTCTATGCTATAGCCCACATCATAAGCTTTTGAATAAGACAAACTATTCCCTAATCCAAGGCCTGTAGAAAAATTTATGACATTCTAATGTCTACAAGACACTCTAGCATGCAATAACACATGGCACACTTAGAATGGATAAAGGGTGGCCAACTGTACACTTGTTTTGTTGTTTCTACCACATGTCACATAACAGTTCATTATAGGGATTCAGTGCCTAGCTAGTGTACTGTGATTGGTGTTGTGTAACTCACTCAAATTTTGACATATGTCATGTGGCACTGTAACTAGTGTGGAAGAAGGTGTGAAGGTGTACACAAAAGAGAGAGGCATAGAAAGAAATTAGAGGAATGGCATGCAAAAGTAACATGCATGGTAGAAATGGATACATATTTTTAGGAGGCAAGTATGAAATCATGGAAAAAACATCAAAATAATGATGCGCGGCACTATGAATGGAAATGAGTGTGGGGAATGTGTAGAGGACTTAGCCAAATATTTGAAAACAAGTCCAAGGCACACACATAGGTGCATGAGCTTATAGGAGGAAGGATAATATATAGAGAGTGTGCATAAGGTAAAATGGAATAGATAGAGGAAAAGGAAGGGAATATGTAATGCGTAGATATGAGGAGCATGCATAAGCATGAAAGGAAATGAAACTAATGAATTATGCCAAGAGGAAAACTAAAGTGTGCGTAGCCTAAAGAAAGGAGCTTCAAATCTAGAATGGGGATGTAGGTTTCCCAAATAACTAGGGGAGTTATTTTGGACAATAGGTTTCAAAGAAACTCTTTCTATAACTTCAAAATTTTCCATATTTTTAATTCCCATAAAATTTTCTTCTACGTTCTTCAATGATCCTACAGGTTGTTTTGATGAACCATCTACTAATCTAATGTAATATCTGGAAGGTTCCAAGGGAAGTCTCCTTAACTTCTCCCAAGTAGTTTTAGACATCATGTTTACATCCACACCAAGATCTAGAAGCACTTTTGTAATAGTAGTGTCGAGTATGTCAACATCCAAGTATATGTCGGACTTGCGCCATGTTCATTGTGTCCTAAAGATACTTTTCCTTTTCTTATTGTGTCCGTCCTCAATCATCTAGACATAGAAGTTCTTATCTTATTTGTTCCAATATTTTATAAATTGTTTCAACTTATCTACAATGCCCAATTTTCTTTGAGGGAAATAATTTAATCTTCCATAAAACAATTATTTTATGTGTCTTCCTAGGATTATGCCTTCATAATAACTACCTTGCTCTTCTCCACTTGTTTATATTGAAGATCCGATCTGATTTCCTTAAATTTGTATTCTTCACTATTGGAGGAATATTCCTCATTTTGTGCTTGATAATATTCTTTTTCCCAAGTGTGGGTTCTTTTCTGGCTTCACTTCTAGTTGTTACTACTACTATATATTTTGTTTCTTCTTGTTCGTTACTAGATTTAGAAGATTTTCTCTTGCAATAGTTTTATTTATCCTCTTCCTTTTTATTATATTTCTTTGTGTTTTCTTCTTGAGCTATATGTTTTCTCCTTGTCTTCTCTTGTCTCTTCATCATCCCATGGTATCTTGGTAATATGTTGGACATTTTTCTAGGAATCTCTTCTTAATTCTTCTATTTTTGTACTTCCATTTCTATAAAATTAAGTAGCTTTGGGAAAACTAAATGAGTCATTTCCTATTTCATGATAGAAAACACAAGGTTCAAGATCTATATAATTTCTAGCTAAATGTATAACTTGTCCACATTTGTAACACTACATTGGTCTTCTATCTTTGTAGCCAAACCCTGAATTGTTTTGGTTATCTCTTCCTTGGTATCCATGATACCCTTGATATCCTCTTCCTCCACAATAATCATTATATCCACCTCTAAATCCTCCTATATAACCTCCCTTATATCCCCGATGGTATCCACCACCATTGTATCCTTGATAGTTGGGATTGTAGTTATTACCTTGGTATCCACTTCCAAATTGAGGTTTTCCTCCTTAGTGGTTTTGATATTGTGAGTCATTAATTGATGGATGTGAAGTTCAGGGGTTGAGTGTGGGTGTGTGTTATTGTTGTGAAGGTGAGCGGGGGGGGGGGGGGGGGGGGGGCGTAGGCCATGTGTTCTGCCTAGGTGCCAAAACTCTGCAGGTATTATCATCCTTTAATTCCCCAAGTGCATCAACTGAAGGGTAGGTATAGTGGTAATGATTTTAAGACCCATAAGTTGTGTACTAAATTAATTAGATGGTGGGTGGAGCTACTTCTAAAAAGTGGAAAGTATCTTGAGTATGTTGATCCTATAACCTATAAATTCTACACCAAGTTCTTTCCACTGCCAATATGATACTGGAGAAATATTTTTGTGATGAGTGTTGTCTGATAGCCACAACTCTCTTTTCCTTCTCTAAGTATGGAAAATTAGTATTACAGTGTCCCTCTACACATCACACTATACACCAAATCTTTGGTCTATTGTTATTTCTAGTTTTTGAGTTATTTTTTAGATCCTCTTTTCTCTAAATTTCTTGTTGGAGTTTTAGTTTAGATAACTCTAATTGTACTCTTTCCAATTCTATTCTAAGTGAATTTTCTCCTTCTCTTCACCAAGGTTGAGCCTCTAACCTAATGGCCATATATATTTCCTTTGAGAGGGTTTTGAATGCTTGTCCATCCAAATATGCTCTAATGTAAGGTAAAATCCCTCAAGTAAACCATTCAATGTGTTGGTTTTTTGGAAGTGAATCTTCCAATTTTCTAGTTACATTTTTAAATTTGTGGCTTACTTATTTGACCATTTCATCTTCTTTTTGAACAAGTTCTCTCATTTTTCTAACTCCTTCAAGAAGGTTCCTCTATAAAGTGAAATTCTATCTTAAATTCCTTCTCAATTGTATCCCAATATTTAGAGCCTTCTGAATTTTTTTTCATGTACCAACGTAGGGTGTCTTCTCTCAAGGTGCCTATAAAATCATATAAATTTGTTGTGTCATCTATAATATTGTTATTCTTCTAGTATGAATCCAAAATAAATAAGTATTCCTCAACATCTTTGGTGTATTTTCTAAATACCGAATGATTAATTTTTTGGGCCATCTTCCTAGTTGGTTGGGGATTTGTTTGTTGTTGGATAGTTGGTTTCTTCTTCAAAGGTTTTACTTTCTTAGACTGGTTATGATAATTTTTCAAGTTACTCTTCCTCCCTTTATCTCTGGATGATTAAATATCAAAGTATAGATCTCCTAATAGTTCTTTGAACTCTCTTACAATTTCTTCTCTCTTCTTATTTACTTCTTACAATTGTTTATATCTTTCATTAAACTTTATCCTTCTTCTAATTTTCAAATATATGTGTTAAGTGACACATGGAATGGAGACCAATCTGAGGGGGGTCATCTCCTTTGGGATCATGTGGTGGTTGGGGGACACATACTTTATTGACGTATTTTCATAATTATTTTCTTCAACAAATAACTTCCCACCTTTAACATCCCTTAATCTAAATTTTTTTAATAATCCTTAATTAATTCTTCTTTTTTTATTTTATTGTTCCTCTTCTTTATCTTATTTTTCTAAAGTAATTTTTCCTTCATCCCTTTTTTCTACTATTTTTATTTTTTCTCCAAATTCTTCAAAAAA
Source organism: Taxus chinensis (assembly GCA_019776745.2). Lineage (NCBI taxonomy): Eukaryota > Viridiplantae > Streptophyta > Pinopsida > Cupressales > Taxaceae > Taxus > Taxus chinensis. The sequence continues at coordinate 260,228,275 of CM034153.1, forward strand.
TTCCTTCATACCAGTGACCTCCTCTTCTTCTTCACCTTTTTCTTTAATTAGCAATGGAACTTCTCTTTCTTATTCTACCCAGGTTGTTTCTCCTATTACCTTTTTGAAAGCTGGTTCTAAGCCACTTGCTAATTATTGTAAATATCTCATTAGGATAGATTGCTTTGATATCGATTGTTGAATTGGATTATCTATATAATATCCTACCATGGGGTTCCATGGGATAACCATAATGTGTTGGTATCTTCCTGATGTAGGAATTATAGCAAGAATCTGTGTGTATTCCTCCATCTCCAAGGTAGCCAATTGCTAGCCTCCACTTGAAGTGCTTTTTTCTTTCTTTTCTATTTTCCAAATTTTGTTCAATTTCTCTTTTCTTTCATCCAACTTGTTTTCCCTTTCCCCCCTTACTAACCTTTGTTTTTTTATCTTTTTCTCTAACTCCTTATCTATAGATATCATGGCTCTCTCTTCTGACCTCCTCATCATGATTTATTTTGTTAAGTTACTAACTCACCTAATTATTTTAATCTTTCTTTTGTCAATTATGTAATTTTAAAAAAAATTATTTTCTTCATGTCGTCCTATTTTTGATATCCCAATCATCACCCCATTAATTTTGATTGGTTAAATATTTTAGATCACCCAACTTCACGTACACCATCTCATGGTGCATGTACCCTAGAGGAAATTTTCCATGCTTCTAATTAATCCCATTTCTACTAGTAAAATTTTGATTAAAAATGGAATTTTTTTGAGAAATATTCCTCTTGCCCCACTTAAAACTTCACCTTTTTTATAATAAAATATGGTCCAATCTTGTATGTCCCAATTAATTATATAATAATCTAATGTGGTCTCAAACTAGTAATCAATTGATCTTTTCTAGGGTTTATCAAGGTTTCTTAGTATATTTAATTTTTCCTAAGTCCACTCAAAAGGTTTTCTCAAATGTAATTGTGACCAATCTATTATTTTTGTGTATTTCAATATGTAATGCCACAATAAATGTGGGAATTGAGACAAAAATTCCTCTCCTTATTCTCTGACTACTTCTTCCTCTGTTTTTATATGTGATGGTTTCAGTCTTTTTGCTTATCCTTTATCAAATATAGTAATTTTATTTTCCCACCAATCCTCAATCTTTGTCAGTGATGGTTTCCAATACCCTAGTGGTGAAATTTTTCTAGACATCCAACTAACAAAAGAAACCTGCTCTTAAACACCAAATGTTGACCTTAATCCATAATAACAATGTGAGGGTGTAGAAATTCCCCTGTTTGTTAAGGATGTGAAAGGGAAAAGTAAACATAATCTAATTTGTGAACAGAAATAATGTAAAATCACATAATAACATTTCTCCAAACATCAGTCTTTATTTATATCTCATGAAAAATTACATTAGTCTCATAAACACACATATAATCTCTCTTTCTTCTACATCTTATATATTTCTCTCTTATGGCACACATCTCTCTCTCTCTCTCTCTCTCTTATGTGGTACACCATATACATTGGATTACGTACAATAAATATATTTCTTACAAAATAATCCAAAAGACACTTATTTTGATCATGACTCTGACAACTTTTTCCTTACTCTATTTCTTTTGGTTTTTGATTCATGGATTTTTGTCAACTTCCATGGATTTCTTCTACATATCATGGATTTCTACAATCTTCAGATGATTTATTCCTTTATTCATGGCTTCTTCCTTTGTCTCGTGGGTTTCCTTTATTTTACAGTTTGTTCCAAAAAAATTAAAGAACCCTATCAACACTTACCTACATTAGTTGAAAATTGTTCAAGGGGAAAATCATTGATGATTGACTAGCTAACAATGCCTTGGATTTTAGTGAATTGGTCTTACTGGGTTTCCCTGATGAGTGTATCTGCCACATTGATAAACCTATAATTTCATCATTTCCACGGTATTTTGATATAGTAAATCAAATCATGGATCAAACTTATCTAGAAGGAGCCTACTCGCAAAAAGGGTGATGACATCATATTATAACCACTAAATACATCATCATATAAGAATTTTTATATTAGAAGGCATTTGTGATCTAAAAATCCAAAGAAAACTTGCACAATCTAACTCAATATTTTTCTTTTTGATGATTTTTAATGAAAATTCGACATTAGGATTTTTTTGTATTTTTAATAATAATTAAAAAATGCAAGCACTATGTAAAATCAGATAAATACAGAGAAAATTCTCTAGCATTACGACACGAGACATGATAACGGAGTTCGACACTTGATGCCTATGTCTCTAGGTCCAATTGAATGGGGCCGATCTATTAAAATCTTGAAAATAAACCTGTATAATAATTGATACAAAATCCCTATATTCTCACAGTCTTCCTCTGCCAAAATAACACTAGTATTTTTTCAAAACTCAAAATTCCTCTCCTAGCTCAAGATATAAGCTTTAAAAAAATTACACAATCATCGAATAATGCTTCAACGTATACAACTGATCTCCTTTTATAATATTTTGAGATCCATGGCACAATGGCCAAACACCTATCCTTTTATCCCATAGTGCAAAGTTCAACTCCCCACAACATTTGATTCATAGTTCTATAGTGGGTTGAAATCTCACATTACTTGCACATATGCGTGAGGGAGCATATACAACTAAGCTCCTTTTATAATGTTTCAAGCTTTGTGGTGCAATGGTCAAATGCCTATCCTTTTATCCCATAGTGCAAATTTCAACTCCCCACAACATCTGATTCATAGTTCTATAGTGGGTTGAAATCTCACATTACTTGCACATATGGGTGAGGGAGTTGTTTAAATATGTGGTGGTGTAGTTTTTGTATTGGCTAAAGATCCATTTTAGTTGGGTTGCATATGTATAGCTTGGTTGGAAGGATAAACATGGCATAGAGTTTGGTTAGCTAGTAGGCTAAGTTTGGCACATGGCCCATGGTTTGGGCCCCAAGTTATATGCATTGGCTTATATGGCCATGTGGAGAGATAAGGGTTGAGTTGGTAGATATGTGTGGGTAGAAATTTATACAATTCATAGGTGGCATTCAGAATAAAATGTGAAGGATTTATAAAAATATTCTAGCCAATGTGGAGAGATAAGGAAGTGGCTCGGTGGATAGGTTGACTTGGTTAGCTGAGTCAGGCTATCCACAAAGCCCTTTACAATACAATACCAACTATATCCCACAATGATCAAATAATTACAAGATGAAAAAAATATAATCAAAATCCCTAAAATTTCAATATGAGAAGGAGGCCAAGAAACCCTTCCATAATCGATTGTTTCAAACTTGGCTGAGGGCCCCCAACCAACAAATATCACGGCCCACCTGTTCATCACTAAGTGTCCAAGACTAGCGTTACCAAAAAAAAATTAACCTTTCATATACATTTTTCACATGACATATTTTCATTGGTCCACTTTTGCATGCATTCCACCCATGTGTAGTCCTGAATTCTCCAGTTTCTCAAAAAATTTCAGCTAGCCATATCTTTTGCATATGTGCTACGATTTCCACAAACAAGATATCACCGGAAAGCTTGAATTTTTCTCAACGCAATAAAACTTCAAGTAACTAATTATGAGAAGATCTTAGATTGGTGTTTCTCATTAAGGATCCAATGGATCAATTTTATAGCCTATTACTTATGTGTGTAGATAAATAATAAGTATAATTGATTCTATTTGAAGCTTATAATGGAGTTTGTGTCACAAATTTATATGGGCATTCAAATTTTCAGAAGATTCATCAAATGAGATAATTTTGGCTCATGCTAGAGCATGAAGTCACTGAATACATGAAAAGGTGTCAAAAAATTTCAAGAATTCTCACATGCCATACATATCTTGTCTCGAGATCTACAACCTATAGTTTCACCTTGGTCATTCTCTATGTGGGGTTTGGAATTAATAGGAAAATTATCTCTTGCCTTCACTAATGGTCATAATTTCATTATTATAGCCACTGAATACTTCACAAAATGGGTTGAGGCCATGCTTCTAACCACATTTCATAGGTTCATCATAGATAATTTTCTTCTGAATCAATTTTTTTTAGATATGGCATTCCACAAGTCATTATCCCTGATAATGGCTCTCTGTTCAAAAATGATAAGGTACATGAACTATTTGTAAAATTTAAGATATATCATCACACTGCCTATTTATATTTTCCCCAATCCAGTGGTTTGTCTATGGTCACCAACAAAAAATTAAATTCCATTCTCCTCAAAATAGTCAAATAGAATGAAAGAGTTTAACATTTAACATTATTCCTTTCCTTTTGGGCATACGGGACTTCCATCTATACATCAATTGGGGATATGTTGTTTTCCTTTGGTTTTAGTATATGAGTAATGTTACCTTTGGAAGTAGAAATTCCTAGTCTTCATATGTCTTTACAAGGATAATTAGATAAGGATGAGTACAAAAATGCATGGTTACATGATTTAGAAAACTTATATGAGGAGAGGCTTAGAACTGAACAACATCACTAGGTTTATGTAGACACAATTTTTCGATAATATAATAATAAATTTTATGAGTTTTTTATCTATGTAATTAACCTTGTGTTGAGATGTGATAGTCATGTAGATAAAAATAGTTGGTGAAGGTATGAAGGTTAGACCAAAGTGGCTAAGACCCTACCAGGTAACAGAGGATTTCAAGAATGATGCTTATCATTTATACACATTAGAGGGTGTGGAGTTTGGTGAATATGTCAATTCACTCCACTTGAAACATTTATATATAGGTATTACATTTTCACATTGTTATTGTTGAAATTTCACCCTTTTTGTTGTTTATATTATCATTTTCTTTAGATCATACTCTAGATTTACTTATTTTTAGGTAATTTTAAAACTTTCAAACATTGGAAGATGTATCAATCACGAATTATTCTCATTCTTAAATTATGTAATTCAAATCATCATTTTAAACCATGAGAAAATTATTATTAATAATCCTATAAGGTCTTACATGCTTTACCCCTCTTATGGTTTCTCTCGATTCAATTTTTCTTTCCTATAGACCTATCTAGAAGCTTCGTGATGAAAAATATCTCCCTAAAATGTTATCTCCATAACTAATAGATTCTAAGCATTTCACCTATATTTTATGTTTACCCATCTCATTATTTAGTGATGAGCCCTCACACCTTACTTGTTGAATGGGGAAGAGATTGGGGTAATACTGTTCTCTCCTAACAAACACAGTCCAAGGAAAAGGAAAAATAAAACAAAAATATATATACATACATCTTCTTATCATGAATAATCACATTTTCCATCCCTTGAAGTCCTTAGTAGTGATACCATGCTACTTTCTAGTATTGTGAAACTGGGAAAGGAGGAAAATGTCCTTAGTTGCCTACATTCTTCGTCAATAAAGAGATCTATTATCGGTAGAATGGGGAAAGATGTAGGGGGTATAAATAAATAATACAAACAAGCCTTAAAGCAATGATAAAATTATTTGTATCTAAAACATTACCAAGTAAATGATTTATATGCTCATGTTAGGAGATACAACCATTCCTTAACTAGATTTTTCTAGTCAGTAGGCCATCTAGCAATTTTAGTCTAGTCAAAGATTATAAGTGCAGGTTCCTCAAGAATCATTTTATTAAAACCCATGTCCCTTACTCATCATTATCATACTATACATGATTCATCCATACATTTCACATCCTTCTTGGCTTTTGGTGTTGAGCCCTCACATATTACTGGTTATGTGGAGTCAAGAATGAGGTGAGAACATATCATCATTACATCATCTATAACATACTTTCCAATGAAATATAAGGTTTAAAAATTCTCTAAAAAATTAAATTTCCTAAGTATGATTTCCAAATGTGTGTAATTCTATATATCAATCTATTTATCACACTACACTATCATCCATAACATTCATTCAAATATTACAAAAAGTATAAAAAAAAAATTTAACTATCTAGAGTGCACAAATGAGGTAGAATGTAAGAAAATATATGTATAAGAGAATTTCAAGCCTAAAATATAATCACACACACAAACACACACACACACACACACACACACACACACACACACACACACACACACACACACACACACACATTAGTGTTGGTGATATTTCTCATTCATGATCCAAAAATATAAATAAATCTATATATACACAAAAATGACACAAGGGACTAAACGCGCTCAACCTATCTATCTCTCCAAGATCTCTGAGACATGAATAGATGAGGTCTCCTAATATGAATCCTATGATGAGGTTTGTTAGGCCTCACATAAGAACCTTCATGTGCCAAAAAATGAGAATACTTGTGAGAATTTCCATGTGACATCATTGCTAATGCAAAATTATAACACCCTATGAATGGCTTGAGTGTGAATGGGGCATCCAGAATAATTTTCTAACATGGGTCCATCTCTCAAGTTGTGGGACTTATGAACTTGAGATGGACCTCTGGAGAAGGTTGGCTTCCTCTACCTAATCCTAATGCATAAAATACACTTATCTACAACTATCCTAACAATGCTAAGGAGATAGGGAGAGAGAAAGTGCATGAAATGGGAAATCCTACACTAATAGGATGATAGAACTAGAAAATAGGAGGGAGGGATACTCTACTAAGGGAGGAAGAAGAGAAAAAATAGAGTTGGGAGAGGTCATAATAGTACTGACACAGACAAAAGTTCCATCTGTCATCTGCACTCCATGAAACACAACATGTTACGCCTATAAATGTAAAATACATACACATGAAATAAAAATGAAATGGAGAGGCACAAAGAAACAAAAAATCATGAGAAATGGTTGAAAATACCATGAAATTTAATTGTATTTCTCTATAAGGTGCACAAACTATTACATAGATGCTCAGAGGCATAAATATTCTTATCAGGCGTAGGAAGGCTTATAGCTCAAATGAAGTTAAGGGAAAATTTTGCAAGATTTTCCCTAGCTTCCAAAATTTCTCTCCAAAAATGAGGGGTTTGATTTGTTTTAATAGCAAATTTTAACCCACCCTCATTAAAGAGGTATGGGCACCCATACAGTTTTTCTTCCTAAGGGTACTTTTGTCAGAAAAAGACATGGGCACCATACTGCATTAATATCAGTTTTTTAACCATCATTCACTCACCTACCCATGCCTCACCTAGGAATTTTGAGCTGCCCAACCATGTGACCCATCCATCCATGTATCACCTGATTTTGATGGTCTAACCCTAGAGTCCAACAAAGCCGACCAACCCCGAGATGCCAACCTCCAAAGGCTATATCTAGAGCTCTCGGATGATTTTGCATGAAAAAAAACCCATTGAATCCAATGAATGTGGTCAAAAGATACAATTTTTAATTTATCATATCAAAATGGCTCCTTCTTTATCAAGATTTTCAGTTGTGTGCCAAAAGAATAAACTACCTTGGGAAGTGTATGATGATTCAATATGTCTCATCTCTTCAACCATGTAGGGCATGGAAAATGACTTACATAGGAACTTTATTGTAATTATAATTCTTTACTCAGCTATCTGAATATTTCATTGAATCTTAGGTCCACTTTCATGCTGCACACTCCTCTTTAGGGCCCAAAATCCTACTTTTGATGAATTGCCCCAAGACCTATGAAACCTCACTAAATCACTTGTAATTCTTTCCAAAATTGAAATCCCAATTGTATAATTCTAGATTTCTCCATGAATCATTGTCCAGTCCTCAAAACCATCCCACCAAGTTGTCTATTTTACTAGGGGGTAAAAATAGATTACAATTTGGTGACTTCTCAGGGACATTTTCCTTCTAGATGTGTGACCAGTTACCTGAAGCATCCATTAGGCATAGAGTCAGTATTGCTACACCTATAAAGTGATCCAAAAAACTGAATTCTCCCCATGAACCATTAAAACATTGATGCTTGAACCTGTAACTTCCTTCCACTGCTCGGATTTTCCCTCTCATTTACAAAATTACCTAAATTAATGTTTTGTGAAAGTTGAAAATTTCCTTGAACCTGGAATTCTCTTTCTTCTAAAAATTTATCTAGGAAGTACTTGGGACATCATGTTTTAACCAATCATGAACACACCCTTGCCGAAATTCCAAAGATATAAATGCCCCTGCAATCAATTTCCTGATGCAAATAGAGTCATACGAGCTCAACTGTGAGTGACCTAGAGATACATAGAGATGAAAACATTAGAAACTATCCCTCAATATGATTTAATTGCTCTACATTTAGACTTACTTGAAGACTGAAACTATTTCCTGTCACTTTGAAGCCTTTACTATGACACATTTCTCCCCAGAAACATGATGTACTGTGTAAGAGAAATAATCACGTAAAAACTATACATAAATTAAAATATCATACATGCCCCAAGTGGAATATGTAGAGTGAAAATGCACACTTCTTCTATAGAAAGTAATCCTCCCTACTCTATTCTAATTAGAGGAATGGGTAACTTAACATGAATCTTGACACTGGTAAAGTAAAGTAGTTACCTTTCCTTTACATTATAGAACATGCAACTGATTTTGCAATGAGCATGGTCATGGATGAAATAATGGCATATAGGAAATCCTCCACTCATCTAGACAAGGTGTCAACAAACAAAGAAAATACCTCCTCTAGATGAGTTGTATTCGGCTAGAGGTGTTGTTGTTGACCCTTGGTGCATTGAAAATTATCCTCATGCTTAGAAATGAGCATGACTAATGGAAACTCTTGCCCCTACTCCAATGAAACTAGGTATTTAATTTAACAAGGCCTAATTATTTTGATTTTCCCACTCATTTGTTGCTCATCCCCACAACTAAGTCTCTTATGTAGACCTTATTCCTAAATATGGTTGTTTGTAGGCCGCTCCATGCTTTCTTATGCCTCTTCAAATAACTCTTTTTCCACTTTGATGGTCACTTACATTCCTTGGGTCTCTTCATCCTCTATCTCTTGTTTCTCTTCCACCAAAAGTGTAGCAAGTTCTAAATAAGTAGAGAAATGAGGATCATTACACTTTGTAAAATAATCTTGCTCACTTTATAATTATTCCTCCTCGAGGCTTTAGGTTTTAGTAGTGTTTAAGAACACTTTCTCCTCCCTAAACTTTCCAATCCTAGCTTACTTCTCACCTTCCTCCTCTATTATTTTATTTATCTCCTTATTTGGAATAGACAGAATTTCCTCATCATCCCAATCTAAAAAAACCCAATCTCCTATCGATACAAAATTTCCATCTTCAGTGAGACTAGTTGTGGGAGATGTGTAAGAAGGAAAGTTTTGCATTATATCTTGCTCAGATAGAGGTTTTTGATTCTAAAAAGATCTGAATTGATCACTTGGGGAAGCCAAATGACCCCCTAAAACATAACATCTACTCTGATTATATGTTTTGTTTGAAACAATTATATGATTCTAAATGAAGAATTCCTGTTTGGGGCATTGCATGGCCATATTCCTTTCTGCAACAACATAACATGTTTCCCTCTCTACCATCCTTGTAGGATAATTTGGTTCATTGATTGTTGGGTATAAGGTAGGGAAAATGTATGAAATACCACAAATCCTAGGGAATTGGTGTATGAGTTAGGAAAGTTGGGTAGTGCATTGGGAGGAGATGGGAGGGGTGTAGCTTGGGGAATGCTATGGGAATGACACACCTGTGAGAAATCAAATGAAGGGTAAGTAAGCAAAGGGGCTTCCTTATTTTGGAAAATAATGATGAATTTTTCAATATTTACACAAGGAGAAGGAAGAACTTGAGGTGGCAAGGGAGGGACTGCAACAATATGGATGTATTTTCTTTTTCCAGCCTGTATGAGAATCCTCTCAGCTTATAATACGATGAAGAAATATGGAGGTATGGATGAAGGTTGCTACCCTATAGAGATTGAATCAATATAGCTAAGTCAACATCAAAGGACCTTAAATAATACAATAATGCCATACCTTGCAAAGGTATGTATTCTTGAGGGATACGGCCCCAGGTCCTTGTGAATCAGAGGTTGAAGTCTAGGATGAACTCCATTGGATCCCATTGTATTTTGTTGAGATGCTCTATGAGGAAAATAACATCTACATCCTCCTTAAACTAGTTGTGAAGTTGTTCTCCCAGTTAATTCCATGTGGAAATGGATTGTGGTACCAAATTATTGTACCAATTTTTTCCTTTTCGTTTGAGAGCTGCAACTAGAAGTCTGAGGAAAACATTCTCCTCTGTGATGGTATGAATGGCACAATGGTTGGAAACATCCTTAATGTGATCAATAGGTAATTGATCTCCATTTACATGAAAGAGAGGTATATTCTTTAGGGCCAACTTGGGGATAACATCCCAATGCTACAAGTGAAGAATACTGGAACTGAAATGAGGGAATGGAAAAGCTCCTTGGAGAACTATGAATAGAGCGGAAACATTAAAACCAAGACTGCAACTAGAGATGATGGGCTTATTAAATTAATGGAGTCACCAAATATGCTTGAGAGTGCTTCTAAATGCTTAAATCTTCACCAAGATCCCACAAAACCTGATGAGGTGAAGTGGTAAGGTGCTTCAAACCTATCCCACTAGGTGTGCCAAAACTATTAATGAAAAATTACAACACCCCTCGAATGGCCTAAGTGTGAAGGGATAATCCATAGTAATTTGATAACATTGGTCCATCTCTCAAGTTGTGGGACTTGTGAACCTTAGATGGACCTCCGGAGAAGGCTGGATTCCTTTACCTAATCCTAATGCTAAACTACTCATAATGCAGAAATACTCCTAACTACAACTATCCTAAAAATGTTAATGAGACAAGGAGAGAGAAATTGCATGAAATGGGAAATCCTATACTAACTGGGTGATAACACTAGAAAACAGTAGGGAAATATACTCTTTTGAGGAAGGAAGAAGAGGAAAAATAGATCAGGGCAAGGTTAGAATAGTAGTGACATAAACCCAAGTTCAGTATGTCATCTACACTCCATAAAATACAAAATCTTACACTTGAAAATGTAGAATACATGCACAAGAAATAAACATGAAATGGAGAGGCATAAAGAAACAAAAAATCATGAGAAAGTGTTGAAAACAACACAAAATGTGATTTTATTGCTATATAAGGTGCACAAACCATTACATGGATGCTCATAGGTATAAATACACTTACCAGGCTTAGGAGAAGGCTTACAACTCAATTAAAGTTGAGTGAAACTTTTTCAAGAGTTTCCTTAGCTCTTAGAATGTCTCTCCAAAAATTATGGGTTTGAGTTCTTTTTATATCCAATTTTCACCCACCCTCATTAAAGAGGTGTGGTCACCCATACAATTTTGGTTCATGAGGGTACTTTTGTCAGAAAATGACATGGGTGACATATTGCATTAATACCAGTTTTTTAACTATCATTCACTCACCTACCTATGCATAACCTAGGACTCATGAGCCACCCAACCATGTGACCCATACATCCATGCATTTCCTGACTTTGACTATCCAACCCTGGAGTCTAACCCAGTCGACTAACCCCAGGAGGCCAACTTCCAAAGGTAATATCTTGAGCTCCCAAATGAGTTTTGGGGTGAAATTTTATATGATTTCGCATGAAAAAAACCCAATAAATCCAATGGTGGTAGAATAAAGATTAAATTATGATATTATCTCCTCGAAATGGCTCATTATTTATCTGGATTTTTGGTTGTGTGCCAAAAGAATGATCTTCCTTGGGAGGCGTATGATGATTCAAGATGTGTCATATTTTACACCATGTAGGGCATGGAAAATGAATTCCATAGGCACATTTTTGTAATTATAATTCCTTAGGTGGCTATAAAAATATTCCATTGAAGCTCAAGTCCTCTTTCATGTTACACACTCCTTAGGGCATGTAATCCTGCTTGTAATGGATGACACCCAAGACCTCTGATACTTCCTTGAATCACTTGAAATTTTTCCAAAACATGAAATCTCAGATGTATCATTCCAAATTGATCCATCAATAATTGTCTAGTTCTCAAAACCATCCTCCCAATTTTTCTATTTTACCAGTGGGGGTAAAAATAGATAACAATTTGGTGACATCTCAGGGACATCTACTTGCTAGATGTGGGACCAATTACCTGAAGCATCCATTGGGAATAGAGTCAATATTGGTACACTTGTAAAGTGATCCTAAAATATAAATTCTACCCATTATTCATTAAGACATTGATGCTTGAACCTGGAATTTCCTGCAACTGCTTGGATTTTCCCTCTCATTTACAAAATTATCTAAATTAAGGTTTTGTGAGAGTGGAAAATTTCCTTGAGCCTAGAATTATATTTCTTCTAAAAATTTATCTTGGAAGTACTTGGGAACTCATGTTTTATCTGATCATGAACACGCCCTGGCTGAAATACTAGAAATATAAATACCCCTACAATCAATTTGCTGATGCAAATAAAGGAATAGGAGATCAACTGTGAGTGACCTAGAAAGACATAGAGATGAAAAAATTGGAAACTATACCTCAATATAATTTATTTTATCTACATTTATACTTATTTGAAGACTATAACTATTTTCTGTCACTTTTAACCCTTTACTACGACACATGTTGCCCAATAAATATTATGTACTATGTAAGAGCAACAACCACGCAAAAATTATGCATAAATACAAATATCATACACACCCTAAGTGGAACATGAAGAATGTGCATATGCACTTATTTTGCTCAAACAAATATTACCCACTCTATTTTAATTAGAGGAATGGGCAACTTCACATTAACCCTGTCACTGACACGGTAAAGTAGATGTCTTTCCTCAACATTATAGACCATGCAACTTATTTGAAAATGGGCATGCTCATTGATGAAATACTGGCATATGGGAAATCCTCCACCCATTTGGCTAAGGTATGAAAAAATAAATAAAATACCTCCTCCAACTGAGTTGTATTCAGCTACAGGTGTTGTTGTTGAACCTTGGTGCATTGAAAATCATCCTCATGCTCTGAAGTGATCATGACTGATGGCAACTCTAGCCCCTTCTCTAATGTATCTAGGTATTTGATTGGGTAAGGCTTGATTCTTATGATTTTCTCACTCATTTGTTGCTTGTCCCCATAACTAGGGATCTCATGTAGACCTTCTTCCTAAATATGGTTATTTTTAGGATTATCCATGCTTTCTTGTGCCTCTTCAAACAACTATGTTTCCACTTTGATGGTCATTGGCATTCCTTGGGTCTCTTCATCCTCTATCTCATGTTTCTCTTATGCCAAAAGTGTAGAAAGTTCTAGACAAGAAGAGAAATGAGGATCATTGCACTCTGTAAATACATCTTGCTCACTTTGTAATTGTTCCTCCTCAAGGCTTTGGGTGCCAATAGTGTTTAAAAACACTTTCTCCTCCCCAAAATTTTCAATCTGAGATTCCTTCTCACCTGCCTACTTTGTTATTTGATTCAAATCCTTCTTTGGTATATCTTGAATTTCCTAATCATCCCAATCTGAATCAGACCAGTCTCTTATCAATACAAAATTTCCATCTTCCGCGAGACTAGTTAAGGGAGAGGTGTAAGAAGGAAGTTGATGCACTATCTATTACTTAGATAGAGGTGTTTGATTCTCAACAGATTTGAATTGATCACTTGGGGAGGCCAAATGAAACTTAGAAACATAACCCCTACTCTACTGATATGTTGTCTCTGAAACAACTACGATATTTTTCTTGAAGGATTCCTGTTTGGGGCATTGCATGGTGATATCCCTTTCTCCGACATCATAACACGTTTCCCTCTCTACCAGCCTTATAAGATAATTTGGTTTAGTGATTTTTAAGTAAAATGTAACGAAAATGTATGAAATACCACAACTCATAGGGATATTGGTGTATGAGTTAGGAAAGTGGGGTAGTGCATTGGGTGGAGGTGGGAGGGATATTTGTGCAACTTGTATAATTCTATGAGAATGAAACACCTGTAAGACATGAAACAAAGGGTAAGGAAGAAAAGGTACTTCCTTATTTTGACAAGGAATGATGTATTTTTCAATATTTGCATAAGGATAAGGAATAACTTGAGGTGGTGCAGGAGGGACTGCAACAATATGGATGGATTTATTTTTTGGTATGAATGAGAACCTTCTCAACTTGAAATGCAATGGAGAAAGCCAGAGGAAGACTACTTCCCCTAGAGACTAAATCAATATAGCTAAGTCAAAATCAAAGGACCTAAAATAATACAAGAATACCATACCTTGTGAGGGTCTATATTATTGACGGATACGGCCCCAGGTCCTTGTGAATATGAGGTTGAATTCTGAGAAGAACTCCATCGGATCCCACTGATTTTGTTGAGATTTTCTATGAGGAAAATAACATCTACATCCTCCTTGAACCGGTTGTGAATTTTTTCTCCCAACTAATTCCACATGAAAATGGATTGTGGTAGCAAATATTTGTACCAATTTTTTTCTTTTCCTTTGAGAGATGCAACTAGAAGTCTGAGGCAAACATTCTGCTTTTTCATGGTATGAATGGCATAATGGTTGGCAACATCTTGAATATGATCAATTGCGAATTGATCTCCATTTCCATGAAAGAGAGGTAGATTATTTAAGGCCAACTTGGGGATAACATCCCAATGTTGTAAGTGAAGAGTACTAAAATTAAAATGATGGAATGGAAAATCTCCTTAGAAATCCATGATAAGAGAGGAAACATTAAAAACAAGTCTATAACTAGAGATGATGGGATTCTTGAATCAATGGATTCACCAAATATGCTTGAGAGTTCCTCTAAAGGCTTAAACCTTCACCAAGATCACACAAAACCTTATGAAGTGAAGTGGTAAGATGCTTCAAACCTATCCCACTAGGCATGCTAAAACTATTAATGCATAATTACAACACCCCTTGAATGGCCTGAGTGTGAATGGGGCATCCGACATAATTTGCTAACATGGGACCATCTCTCAAGTTGTGGAACTTGCGAACCTGAGGTGGACCTCTAAATAATTCTAGCTTCTTCTACCTAATCATAATGCTAAAATACTCCTAATGTATAAAATATGCCTAAATACAACTATCCTAACAATTCCAAGGAGACAGGGAGAGAAAAAGTGCATGAAATGGGAAATACTACACTAATGGGGTGATAACACCATAAAAGAGAGGGTGAGATACTTTGTTGAGGGAGGAAGAAGAGGAAGAATAGAGTTAGGCAAGGTCAAAATAGTAGTGATACAAACCCAAGTTCCATCTGTCATCTACACTCCATGAAACACAACATCTTACATCTTCAAATGTAAAATTCATTCATAGGAAACAAACATAAAATGGAGAGGCACAAAGAAAGAACAAATCAGGAGAAAGGGGTGAAAATACCACGAAACATAGTTTTATTTCTCTATAAGGTGAAAATACCATTAAATGGATGCTCAAAGGTATAAATACACTTTTTAGGTGCATGAGAAGGCTTACAACTCAAATGAAGTTGAGGGAAATTTTTTTAAGAGTTTCCCCAACTCCTAGAATGTCTCTCCAATAATGAGGGTTTTGATTTCTTTCTATTGCCAATTTTCACCCACCCTCATTAAATAGGTATGGTCACCCATATGATTTCACTTCTAAAGGGTAATTTTGTTAGAAAATGACATTGGCACCATAATGCATTAATACTAGTTTTTTAGTCATCATTCTCTCACCTACTTGTGCCTAGTCTGGGACTCGTGAGCCACAAAACCATGTGACCCATCCATCCATAAGTTTCTTGACTTTTACCATCCAACCATGGGGGTTGGAAACCATCCAACCCTGGGGTTTTGAATGTTGTCCAACCCTAGGGTCTAACCCAGCCGACCAACCCTGCAAGGTAAATTTTCAAAGGTGATATATTGAGCTCCTAGATGAGGTTTGGGGTTAAATTTTATATGATTTCACATGAAAAAAAAACCACTAAATCCAATGGTTATGGTATAAAGATCTAAATTTTAATTTATCACCTAGAAATGACTCCTTATTTATCATTATTTTTGGTTGTGTACCAGAAGAATGAACTACCTTGGGAAGTGTATGATGATTCAAGATGTCTCATATTTTACACCATGTAGGGTTTGATGCCCGCTAAAAAAAACCCACTTGAGACCCAAGAAATAACCTAGGATTAGTTAGGAAAATTATGGAATAATTTTTTTGTGTGTTAAGAGTGTCTACAACTAGGTTACAAGGCAACAACTGTCACTAATAAGTTCCAAAACAATTCTAATTTATGAGAACATGATTTTCTTTTATTAACAATTATCAGAGGTCACAAGGTCCAAAATCTAGGGTTAGAAGTTTCAATTAGGTTCAAAGGGTAAATTATCACCATACCCACTCTCTAACAGGATTATATTTTCAACTTGATTTTTCTCATACTTACCACATTAAAAATTTCCCTAAATAATTCCCATTGAATAGGAAATTTCCTCACCTTTCCAATGATATAAGGAAGTCCTCCTAACTCATAAAACTCAAGTTATGGGCTGATAGGCCTTGGGGTGAAAATTTTCCCCCAAAAGCGGGCCCACAGGCCCAAGGATTAAAATTTTCCCAAAAAAGGAAGGTTGGCAGACCGCAGGGAGACCTTTGAAATTTTTTCTTATGCGGGGGGTAAAAACCACTTTTTCGGTCATGCTCCCATAGGTTCAAAGAGGAAACGTGACACCTTTCAGGCCGAAGCGGGGGAAATGAGAAAAGGTAGGGTAGCGGGGAAACTTAAGAAAATTCACCAAGGGGAGGGTAAAATGTTAAGTTACACGCAGGTTCCTATGTGTCAGTGGAAAGTTTTTTTTCAAGGAAAGGGCGGGAGTGTGGGGCCACGGAGATAAATACAAAAAAATTCAAAAAAGGATAAAGTTGCAACGATTACGCCCCTCTGCTGTCACCCCATGGTGCCACATGGTAGCCTTTGATTGGCTATGAGGTGGTGGGGCAGTGGGGGAAATTTTAAAAATTTTCCCAAAAAAATTTCCATAAATTTTTCTAAGGGTTTTAGGGATAAATTTGAGCCGTGGTCCCGCCAAGGAAGGAAAACTTCATACGGCCATAAATTATGATAGAAATCTCATTTTTGGGAAAACAAGGACTTTTTGGAAATCTCTCGATGCCCTCTTTGCACATGAATCATTAATTTTAGATTTTGATAAATTTTAAGTGGTCAAATTTAAGAAAACGGCTTGCAGGATTTTTAAAAGAAAGCTAGTAAATTTTAGCTTATAAATTTTGTTGAATTTAATCTTCTCCTTCACTCCACATGTCAAACAGACATGAAGGATTGTTCTAAGAAGGATTTAGGATGTTTAGGAAGGTTATTTTACTTGATTGATTTCCAATTTTAATTTTTACAACTTCTGACAGCAAAAGGACTGTGAATGGTTTGGGCCAAATTTTGCAATGTTCTAAATTTTTTCCTTAAGTGTTATTTTGTCAAATTGAGTTCATTGATATCATAGCATGCTAAATTTTAACGTTTCAATGTTGATTATTGTTTACAGGTTTGAACTGTGCATTTTAGAGAAGTATTTTCTAGTTTTAAAATTTTAAACAAAGATCAATTTGAAAGGTTATATTTTTTTTGTTTCAATCTTCCAAATATGGAAATTCATTTATCTTCTATTCTAATACATTTAGTGGATTCAAATCATACTATTCTGAAACCAAAATACAATTCTGATTCCAATTTTACACATTTCCAAAAGAGACAAAATACTGTATATTTCTCACACACATTTTTTCCTTTCAAACAGAGATTCAAAAACATTGATATACTCAATTTCAATTTAAAAATGCAATTTGGGAAAAGCATATCATTCATTCATTCATTGATTTCTAAAGGTAATTTTACAACTTCCTTCTTTTATTCCTTCCAAATTTCATCATACAGATTACATGTCCTTCACATTCTTTCAAAGCAAATACAGATTCTATCTTCTTCTTTTTTCATTTCACTTTACAAATTTCATAACCCATACAACATCTTTCCATTTCAAAACATTTACAATTTCATCCACTTCAAAGTGGGAAAGGCTACAAAAGAATTATCATAAGGAACTTTCAAAACTATCTTCTTTTCTCAGCTCTAGGACAACAACATGCATTCTTTTCATTCTTTCAATTTGATCACAACAAAGGTAGGGGAAAGGCAATGCTCTCCACCCAACCAAGACATCCAATGAAGAGGAGAAGCTATCCTTCTTCATTGTCCCCCAAACCCCAACCACAATGCAATAAGAAATGTATTTCAACTCATGGTAATAATAGGCTTCCACAAACACACAACATTCTTTCAACATTCACATTTAAAATTAGAAACATAGTTCAACATAAAACAATAGTGTTTCAACCACAAGAAAGACAACAAACAAGACTCAAGCTTCACCATGCAAGCCAAAGGAGTAAGAACTATGGGGGAAGCTACTTATGCCTCCCAATGGGAATTAGGTATCCACTTGTAATAAACCACAAATATAAATCATCACACATATCCTTATGCCCCCCACAATCCCTCCTTATTCCCCCCTACAAATTTCCTTATGCCCCCCACAAAGTAAGAAATGCAAGCTATTTCCTTTCCATGGTGGATCCAAATCCCAAACTCCCTCCAAAATAATTTTGATGCCACTAGAATTCCCTTATACACCCCACATGAATTCCCCATAGCCTTCTCCTAAACCATTCCTAGGAATTCTACCCACATCCCACAATAATAACAACAAACTAGCATTTACATATCCATAAATGGGAAAAGAAGAGTATTTCCAAGAACCAAGCTCTTACCACTCCATTATGGAGTTTGTTCCAAGTTCAATATGACAAGGTACTTCCAATGCAAGTAGTCCAAAAATCAACTCAATACAATCATGCAAATTCCCTCCTAAAACTTCTCCAAGTAAGAGCTCCCAAACAGCCAGAAAAATTTGCCCCCAAGGAAGCATTCCAAAAGTTCAACAACCCAAAACAAAGAAATGAGTTCTAATTTTATAGAAGAGGATGAGGTGGATCCATGTAGGATGCCACATCACATATTACCAACTCCAACACCAAAGTCAAATTAATAATCCAATGCACAATAAATGGGTGGGTGAATAATATGAAAAATAAACTTACACACTCTAAAAAGCCCACACCCCAAATGACTGAATTTAATAAAATGTAAGAAGAATGTAATTAAAACTTGAAACGTGACTTATAAAAATGCATTAAAAATGTCTAAAATCATCCCTCCAACCATAGGTATGGTTGGTAAATAAAATTAAGAGGAACGGGACAAGTGTTACTTGCCCCACAAGCCTCCAAAAACAGCCTCTAAGGAAAAATTCGAGTTTCCAAGAAGGTGGAGTGTTTCATACTCCAAAATATGACTTACACAACTCTTACACATACTTACACATCACATACATATTTAATACAAGAGCCAACAACTTCTATAATTACTTTCTTATATCAGAAATTTTATTTATTTATTTATTTTAACAATATGGTTACTCCCATAATTCCCCACAATTAACAGAATAATGAAATGGGTAAATGCATCACAAAATAAACACATGCAAACAATAATAAAAAGGAACCACATTAATAAAATACACAAATCCTCTTGGTCACATTCAAAGGTAATTCCCCCCATGGGAATCCCTAACAACAAACAATACACACACACAAAACATGTTGCCATGGTGACCTTGTTGAATTCATCTAGAATTCCAATGTGGTTGGTCTCCAATCCCCCAATGTTTGTTGTGATATTTTAACCTGTAAAACACAAATACCTCCTTCGGCCTCGTGGCCATATCAAAACATCCAACATGATATAAATATAATCACAAAATCATCTATACATATGAATCAAAACAACATCAAGGAGATCAACAATATCACTCACAAATTATATCAACCACTATATCATCATCATGTAATGTCCATTTTCTATGTCTACTCACAATATCCAAAATCACATGTCCAAACAACATGCATAATATATCCATGTCAAATAGTATATCATCATCCACATATGAAGTGTCTATAATAATCATCATGCATCATAGCCAAATCAAGATCAATAATAATCCATGGTCTGACATCTAACATCATACTATGTCAAAACCATAATAATGTCCATAATGTAATCAATAGTATCAAGATCAGTATCAAAAAGGTGTCAAAGGGAAGTGGGCACTACATCCCCCTCTCCTTAGACTCGACTTCCTCTTGGAAGTCACTAGACAAAATGTGGAAACTAAAATCCTAATAAGGTAGCATCCTCCCATGTAGCTACAGTCTCATCATATATATCCCACTACACCCAAACTTGATTAACCTCTCTACCTCAAAGGCCCAAGATCCTATGATCTAGAATGTGAATAGGCTCCATCATCACCTACCCCTGATCTTACACCTGCAATTATGTCTAATCTAACACATGAGAAGGAACTGCAACATATCTCCTACAAACATAAACATGAAACACATCATGTATGCGAGACAAGCTAGGTGGTAATGCTAGATGGTAGGCCAAGGGGCCAATACGCTCCAAGATCTCATAAGGACCCACAAATCTAGGAGCTAACTTAGAACCTTTTCCATAATGGATAGGGCTCTTGTGTGTCTTGCCACGAAGGAACACCTTCATGCCCATCTCAAAACTATGATCGATCCTATGTTGATCTACATACTTCTTCTGCCTGTCCTATGCCTCCTATAGTCTCTTTCTTATCAATACCAACTGCTAATCTATGTCCTAAAAAAAAGGTGGTCTAATAGAAACCCTATCCTCTAGCATATCCCAGATAAGAGGTTTCCTACACTCTCTACCATACAATGCCTGAAAAGGAGCCATACCTATGGAACTCTAAAAACTATTATTGTAGGCAAACTCCACCAAGTACAGGTACTCCTCCCATTTAGACTATTGATCCATCACATACATCCTAAGCATGTCCTCTAAAATATAGTTCACCCTCTTAGTGTGTCCATCTATCTCAGGGTGATATGTTATGCTGAAGTTGATTTTCATCCCGAGGTCATACTGCATGGTAGTCCAGAAATGGGAAGTGTATAAAGGATCGTGGTCACAAATGATCTTCTATGGAATCCCGTCTAACCTAACAATCTCATCCAAATATACCTATGCCACTACTCTAGCTGTATAAGTGGTCTTTACTAGAGAAAAGTGAGCCACTTTTGTCAATTTATCAACCGTGACCATAATGGCGTCATGGTGATATCTTGACATTGGTAGCCCAATAATGAAATCCACATAAATGGTGTCCCACTTCCATTCCAGTATAGCATGAGGAAAAATAAGGCCAATTGGATGTTGATGCTTAGCCTCAACTCTCTGGCACTCTAACAATCATGACACAAACTGGGCCATGTCTCTACAAAGTCCTCTCCAATGATATAACTCTCTCAAGGTGGCATGCATTTTCTTCACCCTGGGATGGGCTGAATAGAGTGCACAATGTGCCTTTACCAAGATGTTCTGCCTCAAGCCTCCATCTTTGGGAACATAAATCTAGCCTCTATACCTAATAATACCATTTGTCTCTAAGGAAAATCCATCAAACTTCCCCTTGAAGGGTCTATGAGACTTGATCTCTACTCAAACTGTAATGTAGAAGTTGTCAAGAGGAAGATGTTGAAGAATCATGGTCCGTAATTTTTTGCTCACTAAGGTGGCCATGGCCACATGTCTCCATCTTCTGAGAGCATATTTTACCACATTATCCTTCACTTTCACATTCTCTATCTCTATATCATACTCACAAAGCAACTCCATCCAACGCCACTGACGAGCGTTGAGATTGGGATGTGTGAAGAGGTGACGAAGAGTCAAGTGATCTATCCTGAGTGTGAATATCTGACCAAGAAAAAAGTTTCTCCATCAAACCAAAGCATGAACAACTACCACAAGCTCAAGATCATGAGCTAGATAATTAATCTCATAATCTTTGAGTTTGCGAGACTCAAAAGCCACTACTTTTCCCTCCTACATAAACACACCTCCAAGACCTACTAAGGAAGGATCCATGCAAACAAAAACCTCACCCTGTGGATACGACACTATAAGAATAGGTGTTGTAGTGAGACACTCCTTCAGTGTCTTGAAGGCTTGCTCACATTTGTCTGACCAAACAAACTTCTTACCTTTCCACTGAAGGGAAGTGATAGGGTGTGAAATCTGAGAGAAGTCCTGAACAAATCTCTGGTAGTATCCTGCTAATCTCATGAAGTTATGCACCTCAGTCACCATAGTGGGTGCTGGTTAATCCATAATAGCTCTAATCTTGGAAGGAACAATGGTGATACCTTCCCCAGAAATTATATGGCCCAAATACTACACCTCTGTCTGAAATAATGCACACTTCTCCAAGTTCCTATAAAGCTATTGCTCACAAAGACATTAAAGAACCTGACGAAGGTGCCCCTCATGCTCCTCATGCATATGTGAGTAAATCAAAACATCATCAAGGAAGATGAGCACGAAGTGATCTAAGAAGGTCCTAAATAACCATTCATCAAACTCATAAACATTGTGGGGGCATTAGTCAGACAAAAAGGCACCACTATGAACTCATAATGCCCATATCTCGTACAGAAGGTGATCTTATGAATTTCCACCTCTAAAATTCTCAGCTGATGATAGCCTGACTTAAGATCAATCTTAGAGAAAACTGTGGCTCCCTTCATCTAATCAAACAAGTCATCAATACGCGGAAGGGCATAACGATTCTTGATCGTTACCTTATTTAGCTAGTGGTAATCAATACAAAACTGCAATGATCCATCCTTCTTCTTCACATAGATCACCGATGCACCCCAAGGAGATACACTAGGATGGATAAGGAATTTCTCCAAAAGGCCCTCAAGCTGCAACTTGAGCTCAAGGAGCTCTAGGGTGGTCATCTGATAAGCTTCTCGTGAGATAGGCTCTACTCCTAGAACTAGATCTATATGAAAATAAATCTCACATGGGGGTGGTAACCCCAGTAGCTCCCCTGGAAAGACATTAAAAAACTCTATCAAAATGGGGTGATCATCTAATGATGGTCCACTATACGCATCCTCTGATTAGTCACTGACTGTAATAGCATGCATATGACAACCCTATCACACACACCACTTAAGCTACATAGCGGAGATGGTGTGAATAGAAACGGGTCTCCTGATCCCTGAAATCACCGACTCCACTCCCACATCATCTACACAAGATATAAATTTATGGTAATAATCCATCCTGGCCCTGTGTGCAGATAACCAATCCATACCCAAAATGACTCCATAAGAGCCCAAAGGAAGGATATGAAGATCTGAGGTACTGGTGAAATTTCCCAAATCCACTACACACTCCTTAACTAAGGAGTCTATAGAGATATTGGCTCTAGAAGCCATCTCAACATCCCAACTATGACCCCACCTAACTGCCACCAGCTTGCATCACTCTACTAAAGATGGTGCAATGAAATAATCAGAAGAACTAAAATCAAACAATATAGAGGTAGGAATACCCTTAATACTACTTATAGTCTCAATGAATGTACTCTGATGCTTGGCCTAGTAGTTCTCAACTGTTGCATAAATCCTATGGTTGTGTCCCATGTCACCAACATTTGACTCTGAGATCTATTTCTTACCCTTGTTATTAGGGTTCTATGGGTAGTCTCTCCAAAAATTTCCACTAACACCATAACCAAATCAACCACATGATCCACCCCAATGAGTAGCACCTCCAGTAAGTGCTCTAGAAGTCTATGGTGAGGGTCCTAATGATTCGGTTGCGGTCTACTAAGGTATTTACTAGTGAGCTCCCATTGAATGAGATCTAGGTCCACCCTATGTCCCTATGGGACCATTAGGAGGAGGCCTCATACTTTGACCTCTCTATGCATCAACTCTCTGTGGAGGTCTATAAGGTGGGCAGGACTAGTTTTTCTACTGTTGTGGTGTAAATGATGACTGTGAAAAACTCTTGCCACAATGAGGAGGAGGTACTGACCCCATCAATCTATTATCTTACATATTGTGATGCTCAGTCATCTCCTCGATCCAGTGAGGAGCATGGAGGAGACAACTCCCATGTAGAGTTAGCCATGGAAGAGTCACCATGGAGGAGACAGGGTGACTGAGTTTCAGAGCATAGAGAGAGGTCTTAGAGCCCTAGGCTTAGGGATGAGCATCCAGAGAGACCTAGATGCTGTCAGACCATAGCTACAGATCACATCAAGGAGATCTTGAACCTTCAACCATCACATTATACTGGTGACACAGGTGGATTCCAAGCAGAAGCCTAGCTAGTGAGCTTGAGCGGTTGGTTCAAGATTTGTCCTTGTGCTAGCAACACAAAAGCTCGTGTTGCAATCCATCTACTGAGGGATGGAGAAGGAGTATGGTGGAGGACAAAGGAGCAGAGGCTCCATGTTGATTATGAGACAGTTACCTAGGAACTCTTTGAAGATATTTTTTTAAGAAGATATTTGTCACGAAGGTTCATACAGCAGTGGATAGATGACTTTCATGACCTCCAACAAGTATCTCTTTTAGTAACAAAGTATGAGAGTAGATTTATGGATCTACTCCAGTATGTTGAGTACATGTAGGATGAGTATGTGTGGATTCACATGTTCATCCGGGGATTAAATCTAGACATTAGAGGTGTAATTTAGATCCATTTTCCACAGATATTAGATGAGGCCATCGAGAAGACCTATATAGTAGAGGAGACTTGAGGGAAGACCCAACAGGCTAAAGACCGAGTCTGGAGCAATATAGAGTAGATGCAGGACATCAGATCGAGGGATTCATTACCTCCTCCTTGTGGTAGAAAGAGTTCTTCATAGTCATCATTTAGACCATAATAGTAGTAGCAGCAACATCAGTCAATTTTCTTAAGTTTCCCCGCAATAGGCACGTGTAACTTAACCTTTTACCTTCACGTTGGTGAATTTTCTTAAGTTGCCCCACCACCCTGCCTTTCCTCATTTTCCCCACTTCGGCCTGGAGGGAACCATATATCCTCTATAGACCCATGGGAGTGTGGGAAAAAAATTGGATTTTACCCCTCGCACAAGAAAAATTTTCAAGGTCTCCCCGCGGTCTGCCAACCAGCCTTTTTGGGAAAATTTCGGACTGGGGGCCCTCCAAGGAAGGAAAACTTCATAGGGCTATAAATTTTGATAGAAAGCTCAGTTTTGGGAAAATGAGGACTTTCTGGAAAGATCTCAATGTCCTCTTTACATATAAATAATTAATTTTAAATTTTGATAAATTTTATGTGGTAAAATTTAAGATAAATGCCTGGAGGCTTTTTAAAAGCAAGTTGGTAAATTTTAGCTTATAAATTTGGTTCAATTTGATCTTCTCCTTCACTCCACATGCCAAAAATAAATGGAGGATTGTTCTAAGAAGGATTTAGGATGTTTAGGAAGGTGATTTTACATTATTGATTTCTAATTTTAATTTTTACAACTTCTAACAGCAAAAAGATTGTGCAAGGTTTGGGCCTGATTTTGCGATGTTCTAAATTATTTTCTTCAGAATTTTTTTTATAGAATTGAGTTCATTGATATCATAGCATGATAAATTTTAATGTTTCAATGTTGATTATTTTTTTTAGGTTTGAACTGTGCATTTTAGAGAAGTATTTTCCAGTTTTAAAATTTTAAACAAAGATCAATTTCCTAAAGGATCTGGTTATTATTTTTTTTCATCTTCCAAATATGGAAATTCATTTCTATTCTAGTCTAATCCATGTAGTGGATTCAAACAAAACTATTCTAAACCCAAAATGCAATTCTGATTCCAATTTTACACATTTCCAAAAGAGACAAAATATTATATTTTTCTCACAGACATTTCTTCCTTTCAAACAGATATTCCAAAACATTGATATACTCAGTTTCAATTTAACAATTCAATTTGGGAAAAGCATTTCATTCATTTATTGATTTTCAAAGGAAATTTTACAACTTCCTTATTTTATTCCTTCCAAATTTCATCATACAGATTACATTTTCTTCAGATTCCTTCAAAGGAAAAATAGAGTCTATCTTTTTTTTTTCATTTCACTTTACAAATTTCATAATCCATACAACATATTTCCATTTCAAAACATTTACAATTTCATCCACTTCAAATTGGGAAAGGTTACAAAAGAATTCTCGTAAGGAACTGTCAAAACTGTCTTCTTTTCTTAGCTCCAAGACATCAACATGCTTTCTTCTCATTATTTCAATTTGATCACAAAAAAGGTAGGGGAAAGACAACACTCTCCACCAAACCAAGACATCCAATGAAGAGGAGAATCCATCCTTCTTCATTAGCCCTCGAGCCCCAACCAAAATGCAATAAGAAATGTATTTCAACTCATGGAAATAACAGGCTTCCAAAAACACACAACATTATTTCAACGTGCACATTTCAAATTAGAAACACAGTTCAACACAAAACAACAGTTTTGCAACCACAAGAAATATATCAAACAAGAATTAGGCTTTACCATGCAAGACAAATGATAAATAACTATGGAGGAAGCTACGTATGCCTTTCAATGGGAATTAGGTATCCACTTGTAACAAACCACCAATATAAATCATCACACATATCCTTATGCCCCCCACAATCCATCCTTATGCCCCCCAAAAATTTCTTTATGCCCCCCACAAAGTGAGAAATGCAAGCTATTTATTTTCCATGGTGGATCCCAATCCCAAACTCCCTCCACAAGAATTCTAATGCCACTGGCATTCCCTTATGCCCCCAACTTTAATTCCCCATAGCCTTCTCCTAAACCATTCCTAGGCAGTCTACCCACAGCCAACAATATTAACAACAAACCAGTATTTACATATCCATAAAATGGAAAAGAAGAGTATTTCCAAGAGCCAAGATCTTATCTCTCCATGATGGAGTTTGTTCCAAGTTCAAAATAGTAAGGTCCTTTTAATGTAATTAGTCAAAAAATCAACTCAATACAAGCATGCAATAGTCCTCCAAAAACTTATCCAAGTAAGAGCTCCCAAACAACAAGAAAATTCTCCCCCAAGGAAGCATTCCAATAGTTCAACAACCCAAAACAAAGCAAGGAGTTCTAATTTTAGAGAAGAGGAAAGAGAAGAGTATGAGGTGGATCCATGTAGGATACCACATCAAACATCCTCAACTCCAACACCAAAGTCAAATTCATACTCCAATGCATAATAAAGAGGTGGGTGAATAATATGACAAATAAAATTACATACTCCAAAAATCCCGCACCCCAAAGAACTGGAATTAATAAAATGTAAGAAGAGTGCAATAAAAACTTGAAATATGACTTATAAAAATGCATTAAAAATGTCTAAAATCATCCCTCCAACCATAGGTATGGTTGGTAAATAAAATTAAGAGGAATGGGACAAGTGTTACTTGTCCCACAAGCCTCCAAAAACAACCTCTAAGGACAAATTCGAGTTTCCAAGATGGTGGAGTATTTCATACTCCAAAATATGACTTACACAACTCTTACACATACTTACACATCACTTACATATTTAATACAAGAGCCAACAACTTCTTTAATTACTTTCTTATATCTGAAATTTTATTTATTTATTTATTTTAACAATATGATTACTCCCATAATTCCCCACAATTAAAAGAATAATGAAATGGGTAAATTCATCACAAAATAAACATATACAAACAATAATAAAAAGGAACCACATTAATAAAATACACAAAGCCCCTTGATCAAATTCAAAGGTAATTCCCCCCCATGGGAATCCCTAACAACAAACAATACACACACACAAAACATGTTGCCATGGAGACCTTGTTGAATTCATCTAGAATTCCAATGTGGTTGGTCTCTAATCCCCCGATGTTTGTTGTGATATTTTAACCTAAAAAACACATATACCTCCTTCAGCCTCATGGCCATATCAAAACATCCAACATGATATAAATATAATCACAAAATCATCATTACATTTGAATCACAACAACATCAAGGAAATAAAAAATATCACTTAAAAATTATATCAACCACTATATCATCATCATATAATGTCCATTTTCTAGGTCTACTCACAATATCCAAAATCACATGTCTAAACAACATTCATAATATATCCATGTCAAATAGTATATCATCATCCACATATGAAGTGTTGCTAATAATCATCATGCATCATAGCTAAATCAAGATCAACAATAATCCATGGTCTGACATCTAACATCATACTAAGTCAAAACCATAATAATTTCCATAACGTAATCAACAGTATCAAGATCAATATCAAAAAGGTGTCAAAGGGAAGTGGGCACTACATAGGGCATGGAAAATGACTTCCATAAGAACTTTGTTCGAATTACATTTCCTTAGGTGGCTATCAAAATATTCCATTGAAGCTAAGGTCATATTTCATGCTACACACTCCTTGGGGCCTAAAATCCTGCTTCTGATGGATAGCCCCAAGGCCTCTGAAAATTCCTTGAATTAGTTGAAAATTTTCCCAAACTTGAAATCTCAATTGTATCATTCCATATTTCTCCATGAATTGCTGTCTATTTCTCAAAACCATCCTCCTAATTTTTCTATTTTACCAGTGGTGGTAAAGATAGATAACAGTCACATTTCTAGTAGCTACACTAAGGGTAGATTGTCCTCTCCTCAATATCCTTCTATAAACCTCAACCTATCATGTAAGCATTAGAATCTCGGTATGCATTTGAGAGATATCTCTTGTTGCATGTTAGGACGGTGTGAAGACATCCATATGGTGGCTGACATAAGCCGTAAGTCTAGGACACTCTAGTAGGGTATCTTGAGGTAAGCCAGATGTGATCAAGAATAAATCTAGGTTCATTAACCTAATAATATCCTTCTATTCTGTAGTAGTGGCTGCAAAATATTCGATCATAACAGTAAATTAGTTAAAACCAAAAAAGTATATGTATAATAATAAATATTACTAACATCTAATCAAACTATAAAATATAGGAAGTAGTGAAAGGAGGGAAGTTACTCACTAGGATCTCCATCAAACTAATAAGGGTCAACGGACACCTCCTCGACCTCCCCTACCTCCCCCTCTTGCTAAAAAAAATCCTCCTCTACGTCCTCCTATAGATAGAAAAAATCCTCATACACCTCCTCATTAGCGCTGGTTGACTTTTTATCCTCTCTACTACTCTTCCAGTCTAGATCAAAATTTTAACCAGAGCCTGAATCTTCCCCCTCCTCACTCTCCAATTGTTCCTTTCCAATTTGTAAAGCCTAGGGTATTCTGGATCCTCTAATAGTTGGCCAAGGTGTAGCTCTAGGTGTACCAATTTCTACTCCTAGGAATAATATTATTCACCTCAGTCATCCCATGTGACTATCTCATACCTACCTAGTACCTCTTAATATGTTCCTAACTATAGGAAGGGAACCTATGTACAATAGCTCTAACTATTGAGGAACCCGTGCCATCAAATGAATATCTACTCGACTAGCATGTTTGACTAATTGTGCATTGGTTGTGTAGGAAGCCAATGGAATCCTCTCCTCCCCCCACTATCCTAACATATCTTTGTACAACTGGGCCACCATATCAACAATAGTGAGAGTCTATGCTACTTTTTTTAAGGCTCTAAGTGGTTCCATATCCATCTATCTTGGTGCCCTAATACTATTAGGGTTTGCAATTGCAATTCCCCTCTTATAGGGAATCGCTCTCTCATATATCTGTGGCATGACTTGTGAAGGGTGGTTGAGAGAGGTTTTTGGGAAATAAGGGTTAAAATTCATAGAAAAATCCCTCACAGGATCGCAAAAGTAGAAAACTAATATGCATAACTTATTATAGATCTGAATTAAAAGTGTAGAATAAAAAGAACACAACACAAAGAGACAATATTTAACGCAGTTCACCCAATTTGGGCTACGTCCACTAAGAATCACTTACTCAAATTTTATTATAAGCTACCTCTTCTCTCAATACAGTACCCAGATCTGTTTAGAGATATGCTCAACAAACTCTATAGAATTCACACATGTCTACAATGTTCCATCAACCCTATCATATGCACAAAAACACCTAAATAGGCAACTTCTTAAGCAATTTTACAACACCATGGGTACAAAAAACATGGGCCAAAATTGACCCATAAATCTATGTGTCAAAAATCCCACCCATATGAGAAGAACATTTTTCCTGAAATATTGGGCACAATTTTTTAGGCCAAACAAATTATACATTACTTATAGTTTACAATATTTAACACTTCCACACATGAAAACATGCTCCACAACCTAAAAATATCCCATGTAGAGACTAGTTTTCCTCTGAGAAAACTTCTCAACCCTTCAATGTCATCTGTGAAGACCAACGAAAGTTGAACAAAGCTTGATATTCTACCTTGTGACCATCTTGGTCATCATGTCTACATGATTCTAACTATTATGAATCTTCTCCAGCTTCAACTTCTATTCCTCCAAAGTTTTCTTGACGAAATGGTACCTAAGCTATATATGCTTCATCCTAGAGTGGGAAGAAGAGTTCTTAGCTAAGTGCATAACAATCTGACTATCACTATGTAGCTTCCCTTCCCCTTTCTTAGGCCCCAACTCCTCAAGAAACTGTTGTAACCAAATCATCTCTTTTCCTTCCTCTATGGCAAGAACATACTCATCCTATGTGGTTAACAAATCCATAAAATTCGGTAGTTGTAAAATCCAGCTCATTGTTGTCCCACCTATGGTGAAAATATAAGTTGTTATGCTCCTGATGTTATCTACATCTCTAGCCATATACGAATATACATAACCATGAAAATTTGTATCTGATCCACTGTATCACAAAACTATCCCCATGGTCCCTCTCAAGTACCGAAGGATCCACTTTACTTCCTACTAGTGATCTTTACCTAGATCACACATAAATCTACTCATTACTCCCACTACATGTGCAATATCATGTATAGTGCGCACTATGGCATATATCAAACTACCAACCACTGATGAGTAAGGTACCTTAGACATCTATTTTATCTTGTACTTTTTCGTGGGGTACATCTCCTTTGATAACTTGAAATGGCCTACCAAAAGAGACCCAACCGGTTTAGCATCTTGTATATTAAACATATCTAATACCTTCTTAATTTACTCTTCTTGAGATAAATTCATCTTCCCTTCCATCCTATCCCAAGATATCCTCATACCAAGGATTTTTTTGGCAACCTAAAAATCCTTCATAGCAAAACAGTCACTTAGCTGCTTCTTAAGTACTTTTATTTCCTGCATGTTTTTGCCTGCAACAAACATGTCATCCACATATAAGTACAATATAATGTAAATGTCATCCTGAAATTTCTTTATATACACGTAGTGGTCAGAATGGCATATAATATAACCTTGATCCATCATGAAGTTATCAAATTTCTTAAACCATTTACGTAGAGCTTGTTTCAGGCCATATAATCTCTTCTTTAGTTTGCACACCATATCCTCTTTACCTTTGACATCATATCCCTCTATTTGCTGCATATATAGATCCTCCTACAAATCAACATGGAGAAATATAGTCTTTACATCTAGTTGCTCTAAGTGTAAGTATCCTGCTACCACTATTCCAAAAATAGTTCTAGTAGAAGTGATTTTTACTGGCAGGAGAAAAAAATCTCATCAAAATCTAAACATTTTTTATGTGCAAACCCCTTGACCAACCAACCTAGGCCTTGTATCTTTTCTTTCCTCCTTCTTCCTCTTTAAGTCTGTACACCCACTTGCTCTGAAATGTTATTTTTCCTTTAGGTAGCTTCAAAAATCCCAAATTTGGTTCTCCATGAGAGACTGATGCTCCTCATCCATGGTTTACTCCCACTTCTTCTTGGCATCTACATGTATTGCTTCATCAAATCTCTCTGGCTCTCCACTGTCAGTAAGTAATAAATAATTAAGAGAAGGAGAAAAATGTTCAAGTGCTCTTCTTACCCTAGAAGACCTCCTTAATATAGGAGTTTGGGGTTCCTATTGAGTAGGTTCCTAAACTGATTCATGTGCCACTTTCCCATCTAGAAGATCCTCTACCACTACATATTATTTCATGGATTTTTCCTTATTTTCCTGTAGCTATTGCTTATACATAACTTTTTTAGTAAAGACCACATCCCTAGATCAAATGATTTTCTTGTCCTTAATACTCCAACATTTATATCCAAAGTCATCACCACCATAACCAATGAAAGAGAATTTTTCTTATTTAGCCTCTAGCTTGGTCCTATCATCCTTGTCAATATGGAAAAACACCTCACATCTAAAGAATCTAAGAAATGAATAATCAACCTTCTTACCAGACCAAGCCTCATTACGTATGCCTCCATATAAGGCACTTGAGGGTCCTTTGTTTATCAAGTACACAATTGTGCTTATCGCTTTTGCCCAAAAATAACGAGGCAGTCCCGCATGTAATCTCACGCTCCTAGCTCATTCCATTATTGTGTTGTTCATCCTTTCTGACACCTCATTTTAATGCAGAGGTCCCAGAACTATATTTTTTCTGCGGATTCCATTCTTAGAATAATAATCATCAAAATAATTATTGCAATACTCTGCTCCATTATCTGACCTGAGACATTTTACCTTAAGACTTGTTTCATTTTCTACCTAGGCTTTCCATTTAACAAAAGTTTCAAATACATATGATTTATTTCTAATACAATATACCCAAAATTTAATTATTTCATCATAAATAAAAGTGACATAATACTATGAACCCCCAAGAGATGATACTTGAGCCGGACCCCACACATCAAAATGTACCAACAGTAACTTAATCTCTTTCTTTGTAGGTCCAACCTTGAGAAACTTTACTCACTTCTGTTTCCCATATACATAGTTCTCACATAAATCTAAACTGGTTTCTTTATACCTAGGTAAATTCATCTTTATGATCTACATGCCCTTATGGATTATATGACCGTGCCTATAGTGCACATAATGTTGTATCTACATATGAAACCAAAAGAATACAAGCATTAGTTCTACCAGTGGTTAAATACAAGGCTCTAACCTTTTTACCTCTTTCCACCACAAGAGCACCCTTGGTAACATGCCAAGAGTCTGTTGTAAATATTACAGTACATCTATCATTTCCCAACTGCCCCGCCGATACCAAGTTTTGTCTTAATGTAGGCACATGTTTGACATCCTTTAATAGCCATGTATTCCCATTCTACATCTTCACCTAAACACAACCTTTTCCAGCTATGCTGCAAGTCTCATCATCACCAAGATAAACATGCCCAAAATCCACTTAAATATAATCAACAAAATAATGCCTATGTGGAGTACAATGGAAAAAATCCCCCGAATCTAAAACCCAAGTTTTAAAAAGATTATCCAAAGAAAGAATCAAAGCATCCTTACAAACATTACTTGTTGCCACATCCACCTCCTTATTTTCTTCCTATTGTTT
This sequence comes from Taxus chinensis, assembly GCA_019776745.2. NCBI lineage: Eukaryota > Viridiplantae > Streptophyta > Pinopsida > Cupressales > Taxaceae > Taxus > Taxus chinensis. The sequence goes on from CM034153.1 coordinate 260,261,715, forward strand.
CTTCTTATCACGAATATCCGAACAATCCTTCATTGCATGCCCAAGTTTTCCACAGTGTCAACATACCATCTTGCTTTTGGATTTTGACCTTGCCCGATCTTTCGATTTTCCATGGCTTTCTCTATTCTTCTATCTCCCTCTAGTTTCCATTGTCAAAGAATTCTCTAAATTAGAAGATTCCCCAAATATTCTTCTTCACATTTCCTCGATTAGAATCACCCCTAAAACATCCTCAAACATCAACTTTGAGTTAGTTGGAACCGAGTTTCTTACCGCCATTACCAGGTTATTCCAACTCTCAAGTAAAAAATACATAATTAATAAATCCCTAACTTATTCATAAAATTCTATCATAACCAAAGCTAGCATATTTACAACTATATTAAAATCATTTAAATGATCTTCTATAGAACCATTCTTAGACATCTTCATATTAAAAAAAAATCATTACAAATATATTGTGAGAGGAAGAGGGTTTTTCATACAACTTTGTTAATGCATCCATCAGTTCTTTTCTAGTCTTTTCCTTCAAAACATTAAATAAAACTAAAGATGTAATATATAGCCAAATTTTCCCAGGTGCCTTCCTATCTAGTAAATCCTATTCCGCATTTTTCATGCTTGAGGTTTTGTTTAGTTTCTCGAACAACAAAATATAAATACCCTTTTGATAAAGGTAATCTTCCATCTACATCTTCCAAAGACTAAAATTATACCCGTTGAATTTATCAACCCTTGATATTCCATCATCTACCATAGCTCCTACACAAGCTAAAACTTTCCCCATGATTCAAGACTTCAGAGAACCAAACTAGGCTCTGATACCAATTGTTAAGTAATAAGGGCTAAAATATGAAGAACAATCCCTCACAAAATCACAAGAGTAGAAAACTAATATGCAGAACTTATTACGGATCTGAAATAAAAGTGTAGAATAAAAATAACACAACATAAAGACATAATATTTAATGTGGTTCACCCAATTTGGGTTACGTTCACCAAGAATCACTTACTAAGATTATATTACAAGCCACCTCTTCTCTCAATACAGTACCCAGATCTGTTTGGAGCTATGCTCAACTAGATCTACAAAATTCATGCCTGAATTCACACACATCTGCAATGTTACATCAAACCTAACATATGCAAAAAACCACATAAAATAGGAAACTTCTTAAACAATTTTACAATATTATGGGTACCAAAACCATGGGAAAAAACTAACCAATAAACCTATTGGTAAAAAATTCCTCCCATATGAGAAGAACACTTTTCCAAAAATTTCGGGCACATTTTTTGAGGTGAGACAACTGTGGAAAGTGTACATTACTTTTGGTGTACACTCTTCAACACTTTCACATGTGAAAACAGGCTCCACAACCTAACAGAGGTAGACCCACATATGAAAACCTGATATAAGTCATGGTATGTAGTCCTAACATGTTTATCCCTCACGTAAATATAATGTCATGTTGTTTTATTCTCTGTACAATAGGTGCCGAAGAGAAAAAGAACATGTATCATCCCTTATACTCCATCAAATGTGAGGAAAATATACTAATAATAGCCTTGTATAGAATGGGAATAGGGGCCTCCTCCATAACTACTAATATGAATCCCTTCTTGGAACTCGTATCAAGTGTTTCTACATCCTCTAAATAGGTGGGCCATCTGTGAGCCTCATCTAACATGCTAAAACATTTTAGCACCAACCTCTTCCCTATAATAGGTACTCCTAGTATCTTGTAGACTTCCTCCAAGGTATTGGTTCACTCCCTATGAATACTAGGGAATTATAATATGCTATGATCCACATGCTATTATGTCAAAAAATTATAGAGAATTTTCCTCACTAGGTCAACTATTCTTTTTATTGTCAATCACCATATCCGTGACCTCTCTAATAGGATGATCTTGGGAGGTGTCAATAAAAATAAAACTCTAGCAATCCACTCATGCTCTTAGGCTCTGCTCCATCACACATAAGTTCCTGCATAAAAAAAAAGTATAATTAGACCTTTTTTGAAATGTAACAAACTCATAGCGAACCAAAAATACTAAAGAAAGAAATATATATCATTTTATGACTTTTCCCTTATAAAATTTATGACAATTGTGTAACCACCTCTCTTAGTAGGGTGGGGATTGTAAAACCACCCCTTAGATAGAGTGGCAGTTTCACACACATAACTATAGTTACACAACCGTATCAGTGGTTACATAACTTCTTCTCTATGTAAATAAGGGATCATGAAATTATCATGATGGTCATGGCATCAAAACTTAGGCCATTCCCTTCAAATTTAAAATACTCAAAAACTAAAAAAATGGCCAAATTACCCAAATAATTTGTAAAAACTACAAAACATCACCCCAAAAATCATTTTGAATATCAAATTATCTAAAATATCATCCCTAGAGTTCATTTCAAGAATAAAATACAATTTAGGGTAAAAAGAAAGAAATTAAAATAACATACAAGTTCCTACCCCTCTGACGTTATAATTAGATTTTCCACCATCGTGTCTGCATTATCATCATTTTAGATTTATTCACGAGTGAAATGGTTACTGAAAATCTAGAGCTCCAAATTTAGCAAAGGTTTAAAGCACAAATGATTTTTAAAAATAGAAAATTGGCATATATATAGGATATTTTGATTTGCTAATGTCATTTTAAGTGAACTGATAGAAATATGGCTTAAATAGAGTAGGTAAATCTTTCACCCTGCACAAACGGTAAGTAATGTTATCTTCTCATTTCAAAATCTTTACCAATTTTTTTATATTAGTTCACTTGATTCTTGTTTTATAGGTAGTGGGAAGGCTTCACTGGCATTGAACCGACACACATTCAGACAAGGTAACTTTATAACACTCCCATTTGGGGGCACCATTTTCATAGATCATTTTTTAACTCATTCATGGATAAAACGATCTTCTAAAGGGGATAATATGTATGCACCAAAACTTTACATGGAGTAAAATGGAAAATGTGACACATCTCCAATGATGAAAAAAACTTCTTCCAAGGTAAAGATGAGATCCAGATACCTTTTATTTCTTTCCCACTCCCTTTGTGCCTCAACTCAATTTTATACTTCGAAATATAAGATTTATTTTTATCTTAGAGTATATTTTGGCCTTGTTTTTATTGCATACCAGTGGAAGTTACACAACCTCCCCAATTTCTAAATAAGTTGTTGCAAAATCTCCCCACTGATAATAGGGGTGCTCTTGTCACCTTCTAACGCAGAATTAAACACACATATTTAAACATGTGTTTTGATTACGACATTATTTTATCTCACTTTTCTAGGTTAAATTATATAATTTTTAGCTTGTTTAATTTTTCTTGAGTTCCTCTTCCTCGTCTAATAAACATAGTATGTTGATTTGTCTTTCATAGGATGATTCATTATTTCTTGATTGACATGTGTTCTTGAAATATTATTCTCCAGCAAATTATAAAATGATATTTTAATTTGTATCATGGGTTGGGCATTTGATATTCTTTTATGAAGTGTTATATTTCTGGATTTTGGAGAGGGATTACATAGATCACCAGTTCTCTACTATGTTCTTCCTTACTGCTCACATTCAGTCATTCTCTTTGCAAAAATCCAACTCCATTTAATTTTCTTGATTTCTCTTGCTATCATTAACCATTATTTATTCCCTAGATCGATTAGAACTCACACATTCAAAGGGGATTTCAAGACTAGGATACATCACATGCATTATATCTATGGAAGAAGCTACCACAACATAGTATTTACCAGGTTGGAGTTACATTCATTTATTTAAAGTTTTAATATAGTTATTATTTTTTATAAGTATTAAAATTTGTGTTTTCAAAGTAATTAGAAGGGGAATATCTCATCACTTCCATTTTGTTTCATTATTCCTTTTCAAAATACTTTTTCAATTGATATCCTCTTCCTTGTTTATCCATGTGGATCTACATGGGAAATCGGTTGGAGTAAGAATTAGTAGTAGCAATATTTTATTTCTTCACTGTTATTTTATTCTATTTGATTTAACAGAAGCTCTATCGGGGAATGTTATACAATAAATAATAAAATTACTTATGGGAATATATCTTCTTCCCAAGAATCCAAGGTAGAAACTGGTTTGAAGAAATTGTGTTTTTAATATATAATATTTTCCTTTTAATCTTCTTGTCATTATAGTAATCGCAAAGAAGCCCACAATAGAGGAAAAAATACACCAGTTAATCCCTATTTTAGATCTATTTTAATATCATAAGAAGTTTTAGATTTATTTTAATTTATAAATAATCTTATATTATATTTCCTTTAATTTCCTGTGTCAGTAGATATAGCTTTATATTTCTTTTAATTATTGCTAAAAATATTTAGAACTTAGATTTTTTTAATTATTTTCTTTTATTTGAAAATATTCATCCAAACAATTAAAAAAGAATTAGAACAACATATGTGTTTTTTTATTTAAAAAATAGTTAATGCAATTTAATTAATTAAAAGGGAATTTGAATTGTATTTTATTTTAGGATCCTTTTCAATTTTTTATTTAAAACTAAAATTTTATAGTAGTGTGGAGATTTAAAATGAAACAGGAAACTTAGTTATTAGAGGCTTAGACTACCACTTCATAGTTCTTAGCCCCTCTTAACTAGTTTCATAGCCTCATTAACCTTACTCGTGAGTTAGAGTTCTCACATGACCATTCCTAGTCTAGCCCAACCTTATAGAAGAATATTGTTATCATTGAATCACTGCAGCCTTTTATTTGCACAAGTGTGTGTGCTTGAGCTCATAATGTGATTGGGTAAAATGCGTACTATCTCTAAGTTGTGGGACTTGCTACCTAAGATAGACCTCTAGAGAAATTTGGTTATTCTTCCTAATCCTAGTGCAAACTAACTCTAGTGAGATGAAGTTACTAACTATCTCTATCCTATAATTCCCAAGAGACCAGGGAAGGAGAAATAACATGAAAATGAAGGAAAACTACACTCTCGAGGTGATGCACCAAAATAAGGGAATGAGAACAATTTCTGATGTGTGAAAATGGAATCAAAATACAGATCAGAGAAGGTGGTGATAGCTCTCCATAGTCTAATAAAATAATTCACAACATATTTCCATGTATACATAATAATACTAGGTCCATGCAAGCATATATATTATACACAAACATTTGTAATAACATTAAAGAGGAAAGAAGACTGCAACAAACTCAACAAGGGAAGATATATCCACAAACTTGAATTTGTTGCTTCATTAATATGCATAGTCCACAATATTAGAAAGGAAAGGCCTAGATCACCATACAAGGAGTCCACTAAAAATTCCTGTATCACATTGGCTTCACAAAACCAAATTTATAGAGTTTTTCTACTCAAATTATCCTCCCCCTTACAATGAGCCTAGTATTCTAATTTATAGAGCTTTGCAAGAGAGATACAGAAGGGATGTAAATCCTAAAATCAACTATTCAACCAATTGAAAGTAATAATAAATGAGTGTGGTTCATGATTTTGGACCTGTAAAAGCAATCTCAAGGTTCTCCCATAACCTACAGTAGATAAGGAATGGTTTCTGTACGATGGAAAAGTGACAAGTGAGCGATGATAAATAGCAAGTTACCTTCCCCATACCCGACCTCCTGAGGTTGTGCCGAGACAACCAGTGGTTTGAAATGCGGGTGGCTTAGATGAAGTCACAGCTGGGATTATGGTCAGTTTTCTACAATAGAAAAGTTACAGGCGAGGATGATAATCAGCAAGCAACTTTCTTATGGCTAACCATGGGAGGATCAGTGACTAAGATCTGGTAGTGTGATCTTCTAGTAGCTGAAATGACAAAGGGGAGATTTAGAGGCTATGATCCGGTAGCGTAAATTCCTTAGTGGTTTATCCTCCTAACTAGAATTTCAGTGTTAATCTAGTTATGAAGTCTCTGAATTAACTTAAACTAAAAATAACAATTTATACTATGGCTGAAAGGGAAACTAATCTAAACAAAATATATGATTGAAACATTATAATTACAAGCAAAAATTAAAATACTTTATACTAAAACTAAACAAGTGAGATAACCCGGTGTGGTTATTCACCTGTGCAGATGTGTGAATCTAAATAAAAGACAACCAATTAAATTAATTGAAAACCTTCAATCCTACCTCAGAAGTGAGGAACGAATCATAGTTTCTCAAAAACTATCATTCCCCACAGCTTCCCTGGCAATATTGAAAGTGAGCTTAAATAAAATAAAATGATTCGCTACTCTATTTGATAATAACTTTGACAATTTAAACCTAGATTTTACTGAGCAGAGGAAAATCCAATTTTATTGTAGCTTGTCGCCTCAGAGTGATCTCTTCATTCTTACATGTTCATGTGAATCCAGAAATAGTAGGAGTATAGCAGCATCAGCAAGAGAAGGCACTAGGATGGTAGTCACTTTGAAGTAAAAATGACACGAAGCACAAGTAGGAGAGGGATGGCGCAAGAGAACAGAGCTTGGCCTATATGATTCCTAGTAGGGTCATTGCAGCAATGATGAAACAAAATGATAAATAGCAGGTACTCAAACAATGAGCAATAGCAACTTCAGAGAAATACAACGAAGTACAAGTAGGAGAGGGATGGCGCAAGAGAACAGAGCTTGGCCTATACGATTCCTAGCAGGATCGTTGTCGGTGTACAGTGAGGCATAACTAAATATTCAGAATTCTAATCCATGCTAAAGATAAAATGATTCATAAAATAAATCTAGGAATGAGTATTGAAGATTGAAGCTTAAGAATGAAGACTCCAAACCAAATAACCAAGACCATTTACTTGTAAACAAGCTACATATTTATAGCATTTGCAATGACTAGAAGGAAAGTTCAAATTGAACTCTCCCACCATTAAACAAAGATAAATCACTGTTCAGGTGGCTAAAACATAAAAACAAGCCTTAGTGGTTGAGAAATGTGGGTGAAATTGAATTCTCACGCCTGACGCAATTATCAGAGCATTCTGGAAAGCACGTACAGGACCTCTGCCCTATGTAGGATGACGGTTACAGGACCGCTGCCCTAGCCTGGGTGACAGTTACAGGACCGCCACCCTGGATGGGTGATGGTTACAGGACCACCGCCCTGGCCTGAGTGGTGGTTACAGGACCGCCGCCCTGGCAAGGAGGCGGTCCTGTAACTAACAACAAAAAAACAAGGAAAAAGAGAGAAAATGCTAGGACAAAACATGTAGAGGCTGGACAAGGCTTTTTGGGATGCAAATGTATACTCAACAAGCTTTCTGGATTCCGAACACCTTGCGAAGAGATCTTAATCATCATTGGGGTTTACGTAACCAATTTCTGACTGTACAGTACATACAATTTTGGGTACGTACATATTGCCCCCTCGGAGAAGCGTTTTAGCCATGAAGAGGTGTAAAATGTTGGGTCTGAGTATGGAAGTCCCGAAATGGAGAGTTAGAGGCTATACCTGACATGCCCATGTGCCGAAATGCTGCCATCTAGATTCCCGCTATCTGTATAATGAAAAAGGGACTCAAGTGTAGATAGATAAAATAAACTGAAAATAAATACTAAATTGATATGAAAAGAGGACTTACCATTTGCGCGAGGATAAGAACTTACCTCTGTCAGCACTCCAACTATGGGAAAGAACATTCAAAACAAGGTTAGAATGTCATAAATATACAAAACGAGTTCATTTTCCTATTCATTTTTGCGTATCGATTTGGTAATTTTTGAGCTTTGGGTCCACGGTGATCACTCTTTTCATTTTTGAGCATGATTGAATTGGAATGAGCTTGGGAATGGTATTTTGCATTAGGCTTAGCTTTTTGCTATTTTTGAATTCTTTTGAGAAGAACTCCTAAGAAATTTGTAACTAGAGTAGTCATAATGGGCCTCAAAAGGGCGGATAGGAAGTTCCTTTATTTCTTAGTCTCCATTTTGTGAGGCATGTATGTTGTTTTGGTATTTTGTGCTTATTGCAAGCGTTTTGACCGTACCTAGTGTGCGATGACATTGTAAAAAGCTATGACACACTGTGATATGTGCATATATCTCTTTTTGGCTTGGTTATTCGTTGTATAGGGTTGGCTTGACTTGATTTATGTGTGTACTCTTATATGTTTTAGAATTCCTGATTTTCACATGCTTTTCAGAATGTATGCAATGGATGATAAGTGATAATAAATGTTAAATAGAAAGTTTTTACTTTATTTGCTTTTGCAATGCTGATATGTGATGACGAACATGTTGTAGTTTTGAACTTTTGGCCTCTTTAGACAATGTCTATGATTTCTTCTTATGTTGGCAAAACGTGATGAATGTATAGTGATAAAGAGATGAACTTGCCCCAATCCCAAATCCACGCAACTAGTAAGATGTGAGGGCTCAACACCAAGAATTGGGAAGGGCACAAGTTGTATGAGTTTGATTTGAGTGGAATGATGAGAGACAGACAAAAAAAGAACAAGAACCAAATTTGCACCTACACACCCACCCTACTCAGAACTACTACTAAGCTTAAAAGGCCACTTACTTTTCAGTTTATCTAGACTTAGATTCATAAATGGAAACCTGGTTGAAAAAATCTTGTTTTGAGGATTTGATCTCTTTGGAATTTGGATGTTTGGATATTTGCCTTCTCTTAACATAATCTGACTTGTGTTTTTAGCATACCAAGATTTGTTAGTTTGTGTGACTGGACCCCCCACACCCTGCCTCATGCAACTAGTAAGAAGCATGGGTTTGTCACCAAAGGCAAGATACATGAGAGTAAGGGCACTTCTTTCCTTTCCCAACCTCACATCACTAGTAAGAGATTTGGGCTTATCACCAAAGGTTGATGGGGCAAAGAAGTGTGTAAAATAAAATATTTTGTTTGCTTGGTGCTTTTGATTTCATTTGATTTTGACATTTCTGATCTATGACTTTGGGATATCCTTTTGTTCCAAGAGATTTTAAGAGAGATAGATGTGACACCAAGAAGCTTCTAGAATAGACTGTAGGCAAGGAAAACTTTTCCTAGTAGAAAGAAAGAGCGAAGCCAAGTATGCAGGTCTTGGTATGGTTTCTGTCAATGTTTCTCTGTCGAACTTGATGAGAAGATTTGAACGTACTTGAGGATGTTTGAAGAGATGTGATTTGAAAATTTTTGCCAATATCTTCATAAATTTGTAACAGATTACTTAAGAGTAAATTCCTAGACTACAATATTTATGAAACGAGTGAACAAAATGAACCTATCTAAATGAATATGTAATGCAATTGTAACCATGTACATATGAAAATGCAGGTGGAACTATATGTCATGATGTCTAAGGTGAAGAAAGTTGATGAATATCGAATTCTTCACCCCTAGAAGTACACAGCGGAGAACCATTATCCTCAAATTTTTCATTCTCTTGATGAGGGCATACCATTATGGGTTTGAACTTACAACCCTTGCCCAGAGGTGTATATGTTCCATTATTAAAAACATTTTCCTGAAAGAGGAATTTACGTGCCTCTTTGTCATGTTTTTGAGAGATGGCATGTGGGTGAGCATGACCATGCTGCTCGAACTTCTCTCTCATATCAAGCATTGTGTTTATTTGTAAATTTTGTCGAATGATGAGGTTTTTCCCCATGGACAAGGAAAACTTAGCTTTAGATGCACATGGGTCGAAACCAGGCTTTAAAATAGGGCAGTCCCTAGAGATGGTTTTGATAGGAATCATTTCAATTTTAAATTGCACTTCTTCATTTGTGAATTCTATCATGTTCATATCTAGATTCAGGTCATCGGAGGGAAGAGATGCTATACTGAGAAGACTACCCATTCCCTGAGGTTCGAATGGGAGAAAGATCGGCTCGTCATTCTCCAAGAGTTTCATAATTCCTGCTGTGGTTTTAGTGGAGACTATTTCCATAGAAATTGACTTACTTTTATTTGTCTTTGCCACCTCATATATTTTTGGGTCAACAAATTCAACCTTTGGAATGTCTGGGGTGACCAGGACTAACTCTTTTATTAGAGGTGGCTTGTTTAATTGATTCATGGGAAGTTCATGCTCTATATGGACTCTTTTCTTTTTATTGAGGTTTTCTAAGTGTATATCAAAGGGTTTAGGATCCCCTTGAGCGATGAAGAATTTTCCTAAGTGTAGAAATCTTATTTCTTGGAATAACGTGGAAGGGATTGCCTTCATGTGGTGTATCCATGGATGACCGAGAATCATATTATAGTTGATTTCCTGATCTATAATATAAAATTTCGTGAGGATTTTCTTAGGTCCCAAGGTGACTGGTAACACCATAGTCCCCATTAAAGTGGCCTTGAGGCCATCATAACCCCTTAGCGTGTTTCACGTGGTGGAACAGTTTGTTTCTCCATATCCTAATTTTTGAAGAAAAGTGAAGGGGACTATATTAACTACTACCCCATCATCAATCATTGCATGCTTGACGTAGTTGTTGTAAATCCAAACCTGCAAGTGCAAGGGTGGATCACCTCTATGTGAAATTTCAGCATCTGTTGGCATCTTACTTATGTTAAATACAAACTCGGTATCCCTATCTGTCTTCCCTGAAAGGTGGACATCGAAGTCTATATGGTTTACTTGTATTTTGGGTGGTGGCGTAACGTTGATTAGATGACCAAGACCTAATTCATTGAGCAACGCAAAGCAATGCGAGGGTGAATTTTTCAAAAAATCTAGGAATGAAATGTGGGAAAAGGTCTTGTTCAAATCTGATATTAAATCATAGGATCCTACTGGTCTTGCTATTGTAGGAACTTCATCTCATGTGTAGAAAATATCGGGTAGGGGTTGTGAAACATAGTCCTTTATCTGAGTTGTTGCATTAATTTCACACTCAAGCTCCAACTCAACTAATCCTAAGATTTTTGTATTACCGTTTGAACCTAGGTTAGGAGCAATCCGAGAGTTGTCAGGAGTTGAGGCATCTTGATTGTTATTTCTTATTATGACACCTTTGTTTGTCTCATTTGAATCTAACCTGTTATTGTTAGAATGATTTGGGAGAGGATCGTTGAAGATCTTGAGAGGTGCATTTTGAGTGGAAACTGATCCCATACCAAGTGGTGGTGTAGGATTTTCCAGAAGCACATCTACAAAGAGTTTTTTTTTCTCTTCTGGTAGACGTTGTAAGAATTTGTTGTAGTCATGGAAATTCCTAGTATCATGACTTCTAATTTTGTGGAAACCACAATATAGATTGGGATTATAATTCCATGGTCATCGGTTTGAATCCTGTTGTGGCCCAAAGTTTTTATTGGGATGTTGGTTGTTATGGTTGAAATTTCGAGGTTGTGGCCTTTAGATTTTGTTTTGATATCCATCTGAGCCCTGAGCAAGGCCCTGTGACTGGATTTGTTGCTTTTGTTGTGGAGGATGATTAGAATCCATTGTATTGATCGCTGGAGTGAAGTTATTATTGTGTTGATTATTAGCAGGTGTCAGGGTGTTCACAAAATTTGGTCCTTTGACTTGATCAGTGACTCCATCTGTTGTAACCTTGTGGTTTTTGTTAAGGATCTTGGGTCCTTGATTGGTATTCCCAGCATTAGGATAGGTTATAGTGTTTTGATTGGGAGTGATTAATTTCCCATTTGTTCCATATGTCTTACGACCACTATCTATTGTTGCTTGGTCGATTCGAAGAGCGCTCTCAAGTACTTCATCGTAAGTCCTTAGTGGAAACTTCTGGACTTCTTCCTTCACTTCTTTGCTGAGGGAATAAAGGAATAAATCACATAGTTCAATTTGATCCATGTTTGGAGCACTTTCCGAAGAATAAAGAACTGTACGCCACCTTTGGATGAAATGGGCGACAGATTCATTGTGTTCTTGTGTAATGTGCAAGAATTCCCTGATTCCTGTTCTTAATAGTTTGTTCATGTCAAATGCCTTGATGAACTCTGACACGAGTTGTTTGAATGAATGGATGGAAGCCTCAGGTATTCTATAATACCAATCGAGAGTGATACCTTCCAAGGTTTTTGGGAATATTTTAGCAATAACCCCATCCCATGGGAGTAGTTCTCGAATGGTTGTAGAGTAAGCTTTGATATGTGCGTTTGGATCTCCCTCACCTTTGTATTTGGGCAAGTTGGGAAGAGGTCTTGGAAGCATGATGCTTTGTATGCTGAAATCTAAGGGCTCTTTCAAATATTATGAATAAGTCCCTATCACATATGTTTTGACCATTGATGGTACTTGCTAAGGGAGTGAAGGGGGGATGGGTTGTTGATATGGCATAGCGTATGCATTGGTAGGGGCATAAGGAAACATCTGTGTTTGAGAAAACATGCTAGGAGAGGAGAACATATCCCCTTGTGGTGATTTGGAGTACATGTTTAAGTATGACGGGGTACTATCCAAGAATGGATTATTTTTTACTAGACCGAGAGGAACAGTGTTAGAGATGATGTTTAAGTAAATTCTACTCTATTGGTGTTTGTTGTGAATATTGAGGAGTCATGCCTAACATGCCTACTCCGGTGAGGAGGTCTACTTGGCTAGGATGGTGTGGAGGATTGGAGCTTCCTGCTTGCATGAATTGAGGATTTGTCCCCTTTTGGGTAAGTTCTAACTCCCTAACCTTTTCTACTAGAGCTGAAATGACTTCATTTGGTGAAGTCACAATACTTTGCCTTGACGGTGTTTGTTGTATATCATGGTGTTGCTTAGGCATGTGATATCCTGTTATGAACTGATCATTTCCTTGCCAAGTTTCCCCATGGGTACTTCCTATATGCAATGGCATAGAGGTATTTTCTTGAAAAGATACCTCGGGTTGTGTTTGTAAACTTCCTATAGGTGGGTACATACTCTGAGAGCATTGTTCATTCCTGGCATAATATACCGAACGTTCATCATCTAAAACCTGGTATGGGTCTGATTGCCTACTAATTTGTGGTCTAAGTAGTACCTGAGGAGATGAACCAGATTCTCTGGTGAACGTCATATTATTCGAGCCTGAAGGCTCTGTTTGTTGCATTTGAGTGAGTTTTTCCAACTCCTCTATTTGGAAGGACGATCTATATCTAATTCTTGGAGTTTGTGTTGATAATTGGTTATCTAAATAGTTGTCACCCCATACTGAGAGTGAGGGTGATGATTATCTATTCTGTTGGGCGTAATATGCCTCAAGACCCAAGAGGGGTCTACCATATGCATCGAATCCTGACATATTCAGGGGGTATATGAATACCCACAGATTAATGGGAGAGAGTGAAGGTACAAGCTGATGGTGAAAGTTGATAAGATAGTAAAGACAAAAGAGTCGTTTAATTTAAAAGGACTAATAGAAATCTGACTCAAGAGCAGAAAGAAGAAAGTTTCACGTTGGGTTCACCAATTTTGTACGCTGGAAAAGTGACAAACGAGCGATGATAATGGGAAAGTGACCTTCCCCATACCCGACCTCTCGAGGTCGTGCCGAGACAGCCGGTGGTTTGAAATGCAGGTGACTTAGATGAAGTCACAGCTGGGATTATGGTCAGTTTTCTACGATAGAAAAGTTACAGGCGAGGATGAGAATCGACAAGCAACTTTCTTATGGCTAACCATGGGAGGATCAGTGACTAAGATCTGGTAGTGTGATCTCCTGGTAGCTAAAATGACAAAGGGGAGATTTAGAGGCTATGAGTGGGTAGCGTAAATTCCTTAGTGGTTTATCCTCCTAACTAGAATTTTAGTGTTAATCTAGTTATGAAGTCTCTGAATTAACTTAAACTAAAAATAACAATTTATACTACAGCTGAAAGGGAAACTAATCTAAACAAAATATATGATTGAAACATTATAATTACAAGAAACAATTAAACTACTTTATACTAAAACTAAACAAGCGAGATAACCCAGTGTGGTTATTCACCTGTGCAGATGTGTGAATCTAAATAAAAGAAAGCCAATTAAATTAATTGAAAACCTTCAATCCTACCTCAGAAGTGAGGAATGAATCATAGTTTCTCAAAAACTATCATTCCCCATAGCTTCCCTGGCAATATTGAAAGTGAGCTTAAATAAAATAAAATGATTCGCTACTCTATTTTCTAATAACTTTGACAATTTAAACCTGGAGTTTACTGAGCAGAGGAAAATCTAGTTTGGTTGTAGCTTGTCCCCTCAGATTCATCTCTTCATTATTGCATGTTCACGTGAATCTAGAAATATTAGGAGTATAGCAGCATAAGCAAGAGAAGGAACTGGGATGGTAGTCACTTTGAAGTAAAAATGACACAAAGCACAAGTAGGAGAGGGATGGCGCAAGAGAATAGAGCTTGGCCTATATGATTCCTAGCAGGGTCATTGCAGCAATGATGAAACAAAATGATAAATAGCAGGTACTCAAACAATGAGCAATAGCAACTTCAGAGAAATACAACGAAGTACAAGTAGGAGAGGGATGGCGCAAGAGAACAAAGCTTGGCCTATACGATTCCTAGCAAGATCGTTGTCGGTGTACAGTGAGGCATAACTAAATATTCATAATTCTAATCCATGCTAAAGATAAAATGATTCATAAAATAAATCTAGGACTGAGTATTGAAGATTGAAGCTCAAGAATGAAGACTCCAAACCAAAGAACCAAGAACATTTACTTGTAAACAAGCTACATATTTATAGCATTTGCAATGACTAGAAGGCAAGTTCAAATTGAACTCTCCCACCATTAAACAAAGAGAAATCACTGTTTAGGCAGCTAAAACATAAATACAAGCTTTAGTGGTTGAGAAATGTAGGTGAAAATTGAATTTTCATGCTTGACGCGATCGTCAGAGCATTCTAGAAAGTGCATACAGGACCGCCGCCCTGCGCAGGGTGACGGTTACAGGACCGCCGCCCTGGCCTGGGTGACAGTTACAGGACCACCACCTTGGCTGGGTGACGGTTACATGACTGCCGCCCTAGCCTGGGTGATGGTTACAGGACCACCACCCTGGCAGGGAGGTGGTCCTGTAACTAACAACAGAAAAACAAGGAAAAAGAGAGAAAAGGCTAAGACAAAACATGTAGAGGCTGGACAAGGCTTTTTGGGATGCAAATGTATACTCAACAAGCTTTCTGGATTCTGAACACCTTGCAAAGAGATCTTAATCATCATTGGGGTTTCCGTAACCAATTTTTGACTGTACAGTACATACAATTTTGGGTACGTATAGTTTCCCATGCTGATTAAATGCTTCTATAACCACTAATAAAATAATTGTTCAAAACTTGGCATGTTTTCCTTAGAATCATTATAAAAAATTCATCAATTTCTACATTTCTTGATTTTTTTTCTTGCTTAGATTCATGGTTCCAACGAGGTCAATTTTGTGAAAATCCATTGAGAATTGCAAAAGTTATGGATTTCTGAGTGTGAGTATTTGTTTTGAGTTTGCTAGGGAATTCTTGCATTTTATAGGATTGAGCATTTAATTTATTATATATAAATATTTTTATATTATTTTCACCCATATATCCTTACAAAAAAAAAGAAATCGGAGCTCCAGATAAAAAATTATGACTATTTTAAGATTAGGGTCAGGGTGTTCTAGGTGGGCTCTCATAATACGCATTTCCCTTTGCATTGCATATATTTCACCTATTTCATGCATGCAAGGCCTAGGGCCTGTTCAGGCTAATTATCTCCACCATATCTACATCTGTTTTATTGTGAATGTTTCATCTTTTACGGGCCCGCGACACATGGCGTACACTGGGGCCACTTGGAAGACCTGACCCCGTCATTACCGTACCATATAGACTTGTGTAAATTTCATCCTTTCTGTGTACTCATGTCCTAACTCACTCTATACATTTTTGCCATCCAAATTTTCCTTATCTGCAATATACTAGACCCTTTTTAATGCCTTCAAAAATTAGGCAAGTCGGGAATTTGGGGAACTCGTGACCTGATGGAACTTGGACCTCCTAATCCATGAACTTTTGCCTTATCCACATTTCAAAGATTCCACTACAATTCCTTTGTCAATTGGATACATTATAATTTCATAGAACTTGTGGCCCAATGGAACTTAGACCACCTGGGATGTCAGAACCTGATTTACCCACAATACACTCCTTCCTTTGTATTTATGACCCAAGTCGAGGATGAGGAACCTTAGTTCCATTCGTAGCTATTCCACCCATATCCTTTAGACCCACAATGTATTAAAATAATCCTTTTCTCCATTTCTCAAATTTTTCATAAATTTCAGCTAACTCCTCATATTTTTCTTGAAAAGGGAAGTTATAGAAAATCGAAGGGGTGCCCCCTAAAATCTAAATTTCTTGTTTTCACCATTCTACCTCACAAATTCCAAAGAAATTATACAAGTTATCCAAATCACCTTGGGGTAAAATTTGGATAGCAAATATATGATCCAATCATCCATCCATCAGGAATATACTAATATCATGGAGATGTAGATTTGGGTTTATGAGAACTAGTATTTAGAATACTACTTTTCCCCTTGAGATCATTAGCCAATTAGATGCCCTTATCAAATAATTGAATGTGCATAAGTAGTTTTGGGATGATCAAATGAAATGAGTTCGAGACCAAAACCCTTAGTTTTCCCTTTTCTTCCTTCAGTTTCATTCTTAAATGGCCCTCTCTAGAGAGGAGTACCTGGAAACAAACAGACAGTTCCCATGATTTTGGAAAATTGGTCGAAATGTTTTTGGTCTTATAGACATATATTACGAATTAAGCAAGGTAGTTATATTTTACCATGGCATCATGCCCATAGATATTGGATGAGATTTCTCCACATTGGATGAGAAGGTTAATTACTTGTAAATTGATCAATTACATTTAGCTTAGCCTTAGAGCCTTGATTCATTAGCATACCCATCTATTCCACATTTACCACCTACACCTATCCCATTCCAAAATCATCTTCATAATTTCAGATGTATTACACAACCTTAGGAATTTAACTGCACAGGGAGTCTCATGTCACCTTCCCATGTACAGTTCCCATCCTACTATAGATAATCAAAATATGTTCTTCATAAATTCTTGGTTTCATGTAGTTTGGCTCATATTTTGGAGAACTCAATTGGACTCTCTTTATATTAAAGTGGCATATGATCTTATCATGTGAGGAAATATCAAGAACCATTTAACAAAAAATAAATTCCAAAGATTCCAAGATGAAGGTAGTGATTCATTACTAGATAATTTGGTCAATGATCTGAGTTCACTTAAAAATTACATGACTCATAATTATTCATATGAACACTAAAACAAGAATCATACATGTAGAACCTCTTAGGATTTCCTTAGACTATCCTCCTATTAATGTAGCATGTGTAATTTGAGAAGATGAATTTTTTGAATAAAAACATGAAGGCGAAGAGGAATTTGGATATGTAAACATTGGGTATTTTGAATACTCATATGAAAACAATTATGAGGATTCCATGTATTACAAGTATTACTACTCTAGTACTGTGTTCACTCACTCAAGAGGAATATTCCTTTTATTTCCATGTAAATCACTTGAATCCTCAAAAGGTGATGTTGTCATGCAAAATAGCTAGCATGAAAATTGAAATTTTTGAATCATGACAATTTGCCCCCTAATTGAAAACTAGGCTTCCAAGTCATTGTACATCCTTCCTTTGGTTAGCCTATCTTAATTTTAACCCTCATTCAATATCAAAGGAAAGTTTTGGAAAGATCATTAATTTTGGTTTAGCATGCAAGGATGATTAAATAATATGATTGGTGAATTCAGTGAGATTTAGTGAAAGATAACTTCCTTTGGAGGTCTAAAAAGGTCCTTTTTGGAAATTTTGCAGCTTATAAGCACCCTACTGTAACATTCAAGGAAAATATAAAATATCTAAGCATGTTATTAGAGATTATTGAAAAGTTTTAAATCAATGTAGGAATATTTAGGAAATAAAAATAGATTAAGGAGGAATTTACTCAACACCTAGTTTTTAGGGTGCAAGAAATAAACGATCCTCAGTGAAACCTGAATTTTAAAGATTATTCTGGGAGTTGCAAAATTATTAAACAATTAAAAAATAGGAATTGTAAATATATTATAGTCTTATACAATGTGGAAGCATCATATTTGATCTAAGGCTTAATGGTTTCTTGAGATATTGCAAAACACTCGAGCTGCCCCTTTGAGTTCAAAGTGAAATAGGACCTAAATTTTGAGTTTCAGGCATAATTGGATTTTTAAGATTCCTCCATTTATCTTAAAATATAATTTTTATTCAAAATCATATAAAATTTTACCCCAAACCATTTTCCTAATCTCTCATGGTAAAAAATTCAAGTCCAGAGTCCAAATATGGACAACTCAGGAAAAACTAGGTTTCCCAGAATGGAAAACTCACAATTTGAACACTCATGTGTCCGTTGTGTCCCCAAATGTATAACAGGTACAAGGGGGACACAAAATTTTGAATTTAAACTCCTCTTCAATTCATACTTTGGCTTCTGAGGTATCCTAAGTGTCCCCTCTACCCCCACGGTGTTCGGGGGTAAGGGGAAACAAAAGTATGACATCCCTCCTTCTCCCAGGTCAAAATTTTGTTTTTTTTATTTCCCCAATGTCCCCAATGTATAATGGAGATAATAAATGTGACCAAGTCATGCATATATCCCATGGAACCCATGAGACCATCTCCAACTCCTCCGATGTCATTTCTTATGCCTCAAACCTCGCTTTCAGCCCCCAAAAACTCCCAAGTCACACTTTGGACACCTTGGTATCCCCTATAATTCCCAAGGGATATAGAGGAAAAAACATTCTGACCTCACCTCTCATAGGTAAAAAAATTCTAATTGCGGACAAGTTGTCATGGCTAAGAGAAAGTTAGAAATTTCCTAGAAACCAGAATAAATCTTCCTATCCTAAAAATTGGTAAATTTTCTTGAAAAGTGATGTTGAAACCTCTCTAACCTCCATTTATTTTTAACATACCACAACATAAAAATGAAAACAATTTTATTTTTCATTTCTATGAAGTTTTGGCAAGATGAATCATCTGAAACTTGGAGTGAATGTTCCTCAAAGCATCTACTTTCATCCAATATATTTCTAACATAATGAGGTGGATGATTTTTTTAGATATGGAGGACTGAATTTTCTCTCAACATTATTCCCTACACGATAAAAT
Source organism: Taxus chinensis (assembly GCA_019776745.2). Taxonomy (NCBI): domain Eukaryota; kingdom Viridiplantae; phylum Streptophyta; class Pinopsida; order Cupressales; family Taxaceae; genus Taxus; species Taxus chinensis. The sequence continues at coordinate 260,280,870 of CM034153.1, forward strand.
TATCATTTTCCTACCAATCTGAACAAGTGAATCATATGAAAATTGGAGAAAATAATCTTGGAGAAAAAACCAGAATTTTAAGACCAATTTCATATCAATCCAACATCTATATGTGAAGTTTCTAAAAATAGAAAGTGTTCATGTCTAAAAATAGTAATTTTTCAAGAAATTTGAATTCTCATCATCCAAAAAAATATTGAACATGAATGAAATATCAAAAGGAGAAAGTTATGAAAAATTACTAAAAATAGAAGTCCTTGATAAAACCTATTATAAATAGTAAGTATTTGAATTGAGATTAGAAAGATGTGGAAAATCCCATTTTAATTATATCATTAAATTTTTTCATCATTTCCAATCCAATAATATGTATCATTTTCCAAATAAGAAATAAATTTCCCACAAGATCTCATAACATCATTCTAGAGATGATCTCTACAAGGCACAATTTGATGTAAGAGGATGGTTTGTTCATCTCATCCCATCATGACAAAAGAGATTCATCATGTATGAATAAAATTGTGATAATGAGTACATAATATTTTCAATATGTGTTAATTATGGTCACTTATATAGTGTTATAAATCAGGAACATCATGAGGTTTATAAATGATCAAAAACATCAACAATTTTTTCAAGTCTAAGACATCAAGGTAATAGTCATCATGAACATGATGAGAGGATCTCAATATGAGTGATATTGTAGTCATATCAATATTGCAAGAAATGCATACCTCAATTTAAGTGTTTCTAAACACTTGATTTATGTTTTATAATACCCTCACATCTTGCAAGTGAGGGAAGTAGTATTCACAAGTGTTTCAATGAAATATTGAGGTCAAGAATATGGAACTCATTCTCAAATATCTCTTTAAGTTCCATTCAGAGATCAACCCTTCTATCAGGAGGATAAAACCCATTTTCATAAGGATCAATTCAGAAAGATAATGTATGATTACCATAATAATGCTTCCATCTAGGTGACATCCTGGTTAAGAAAGTGAATTGTGAAGGGATCATCATGTTCAAAAGTGACATAAGATGATGAATTTTCCATCATGTCCAAATCTCCACAAGAAAAAAGTTACAATGGGATAATAAAGTTATCAAGGTACTCATGATAATCATATGTGAAGTATCAGAAAGTAGTCTATTCCCCTGAGATGCATATGAGCATGAAGGTGAGGATTTTGGATCCATAAATGTGTAAGGTGACAATATTCATTAAAACACCATGTTTGTAAGAATGGACACTCATGTCAGTTTCACTCGATGTTATTCACTTGTTAGTACTATTAAATACTCATTCATCAAATAGTAGTGTGATTACACCTCAAAGGAAGCAACATGCTCAATAACCTCATTTTGGTTTAATTGATTACCATAGGAAAAGAATATCATTCAAAGAGTAATCCTTTAACCGCAAAGAATCCGTTTTAGAGAGATAAAGACAAACATCAATAATTTTGAACATCATAGAATTGATTTGTGATCACAAGGGTGAATTTAAATGTCCTTATAAAGTAATTAATTTTTCCTTACATTCTGACTACTCCTTGTAATCGGAAGAGATTATCATGCTCCCATAATAGTCTTAATATCATAACATTATTATTAAACACGTATTCAATGACTTGGAATGTTTCTCCATCTCATCAAAGGGGGAATTTATTACCACAGTGTTCTGATTCCACAAATGTTTAATTAGGAAACAAGTGAAATAAATAACGACATGAAGCCTATGAGAGTGTTAAAACATAAAAATTCAATTCATTAAGGAAATGGTCGAGAGAAATATGACATGATATGATAATCATGAGTGATGCAATAATTCATCTATGTTTCACATTTCACTGTCTCACAAAAGTGTTTCTAAACACTCATTCAATGTTTTGGATTTTTCTCACATCTAGCAGGAGGAAGCATGTACAATCACATAATTTAAGTACAACAAGTGGTTGGAGGTCAAGACTATCATTCATGAAGGAATTTCCTCAAAGGTCCATCAGAAGGCTTAATCTTCATCAAATTAGTGAAACCTTCTCTCTCTCTCTCTCCCCTTATACTCTTTCCATATTCCAACTTTCCATTAAGAATGCAAATTTTCCCTATTTTATCTCATTCACTTAAGTGACCCTAAACATCAACATTATAAGAGCTATTTTTTAGTAATAAATAAAAGAAAAAAATTTGTAGCCTAAATATATGGAAGGTCACAAGTGATGAGGAAAGGTGAAAGGTCATATGGGGGCTATGAAATGAAATTTTGTAATGCTACAAATGATGGAGAAACTGTAAACACCTAAATTCCTTATCTTTACCCTTATCACTCGTGTACGCATATTCATTTATTTCATCCCCCTTAAGCAATTAAAATTCACCCATTTATCCTATCCCTATTAAATTTAATTAATTAATTCTTATTAATCAATTAATATTGTATCCCTTTCCTTAACATACTTTATATTTCCCATACCTATGCTTTTTATAACCTATCTCTACTACCAACTCACCTACACCTCATCCCTAAAAATCCTCTTCCCTCCTACTGATTTAAAGTACTTGCCCAATCTTTTAAAAAGACCTGAAATCACGCTAAAATAAAAAATATATAGTCCCATTGGGGATAATTTCCCCACATTTGGTGGTGACCTATCCCAGTTTCCATCAACCCTATAAAGTTAAGTGATTTCATTCCATTCTAAAATTAGACACATGTGAATCCTCTAACTTTCTCAAGAAATGGGAACTCCCTCTCACATATGTGAATTCCAGAATAAATTACATACCTCTCAATCCTCTTTGGAACGTGATTACATCCCTCATGAGCACATCATTATATTTGAATCACTTTATTTTAATATTATTATTTTATCATTTCTTTGTTGGTATCTAACATTTTACAGGAGAATATCATCCACATCAATGTTCACAACTTCGTCATCAACCTCCTTTTTTAGATCCATAATTCTAGGTTGCTCTTCTAGCTTGCTTTTCCTAGGGATTTTCCAACTCTATCATAGTCACCATTTCCCTTGATAGGTCATTGTCACCGTCACCTCAGAATTCTATATTTTTTTCTTTTTGTTCAAGAACATTATCCCATCTTTGCATGAATTCTATGTCTACCCCATCTTGTCAAACCTTCCTTCTAATCCCTCTATGGCACTAAAAATTAAATTTTCTACACCTAGGTTTCTGTCGACTAGGGTCATGATTCCCAACTTACCCTTCTCAATCATCACTTACTATCATTTACCCGGTTTCTTCTTCCATATACTCCCTCTGCAGGTTGATCCCAACATTCATCAGTTTTTGTTCTCTTTAGATTACATCTAGATCTCGTAGGGTCTACATATTTCACTTATCTTCCAGATCTACCTTCCAGGTTGTCATCGAGTTTCCTCTACACAGTCTAGGTCACTACTGACCTAAACTAGGAACATTTAATTTTCATTTATTTTTTTCAAATCAATATAGTTCTTTTAAACTCTGTAATTCCTTCAGTTCTACATATTATCAACTTGTCTATTACTTTATATCCATTTTGTTTAACAACGGGGGTTAGCATCCACCAAGGAAGTTAAAGATTTTTTGGGTTGATATGTTGGGTGACCCCCGAATAAATCTATCTAATAAATGTTGTTTCAGTTCATCTTATTTGCAGGTAATCAGTGGTAGAACCCACCATCTACTTGGTTCCCAAACATCCATCACACATATAAGGTAACATAAAACCTCCACCATTTATGAGTTGTGTATTTTCTTTAGTATCTAACTCATTAATTTGAAAGAAATGAGAAAATAATACAAAATTTCTGGCATTCCCATTCAGACCACCCTTTAGGTGATCTTTTACATTTATTGCTTTTGTATTTGCTTTCTCTATCTTCCACTAACACTGCAGCATGGGTATCCTCTTTATTACTTGATCGTGTTGGGTTTTTGGCATGTATCACTCATCTCTCTAGAGTGCAAATAAATATGAAAAGTGTTATCTAGGTATTCCTCACTTTTTCCCTATTTTCTCCTTTTTCATCGTAATTTTCCGTTCTTGTATGTGTCGTCATTGAATATCACACTTCTTTTTGGGATTAAAAAGGAATTTATTTTTGCATCCTTCTTCCTCATATATATTAAATAGGGGTTTAAACCTTTGCATCTCACACTTTATCACACATAACCTAGACCTCACAAATCAAATTAACTAATTGGAATTTCATCACCTAAACAGAAACCCCCTGAGACATTCCCTAGCCATAAATAACCTAAAAAATAGACATAGTTTTCCTTCTCCTAGGAACCTTGTTATCCATCCCTTTTTCTTTTCTCACTTTCTTAAATACATTAAGAACATAAAAATAATCTTTTTCTTTACTTTCTTGGGTAAAACTTATTTCATGCCTGTAGTTACTCGTTTAATAGCCAAAAGAATTGAAAAAATTTTGGCTTCAAATAGTTCCTTATCTCAACAAATGTTCACCAAAATAGTTACCTCATCCGTGCTCTTGATTACTTATTTCATGAGAACTCAAATCCTCATCGATGTCTCTCACCCAAAACCCCTCATTCATACTACGACTTTAGGTGAGACTAACCCATTCTTACACCATCAATTTATCCTGCCTAGGCCAACTACCCCACCATCCATTCGATCAGAGTATTTTGGACCTCGTAAGGTCCCTCTCAGTGATACCATGTTCTAGGAGCTTCTAGAAACCAATCCAATAGCGCTCCAATATTATTTCCTTAGGATATCAACTCATATTCCCTTAGATGGTCTACCACTCTAACAACTTTATCCTTATCAAAAAAATACTAAAACTACCTAGTTTTTAGTAAATGAGTTTCTACAGCCAATATTTCTTCCTCTTTTACCAATCCCCCATCTCATCAAACTACCAAGATAATCACACCTACTCCCCAAAATATCCTATCGATCAACATGATAATCAACACTACTCTTCCCCTCACCTATTTGGTCATTATTTCCACTAATGTCCCTAAAACATATACCCAAAAATCATATTCCCTTTCTAGATAGTATGAACTTCTCACATCTAACATGCCTATAAATACGTACCAACCCCCTTTCATGGGTGCTTTTACATTATTCAATATCTAACCATTTTTAATACCATTTTAGACTTGTTTATACCCACATTCCAACTTAGCACTTGTCGTAGTAGCCTACCCAATCCCAACAATCCTATCATGTTCTCATCTCATAGCAACAATTCTTTCAACAACCACCCTTTCAATCACAACCATTGATTTACACTCACCCCAAAAAAAAATCTCAAACACCCACACATCCACAAGTTCATCAAAAAACTCATCCAACCAATTCTTACATGTAACCTCATCCTCCCATCCCCTAATAAACTATTTTTAATGACCCTATATAGGTTCTTGTGAATAGGTTAGCCAACCTCAAAGCCATTACTCTAGGATCCAAAGTTTCATTATCCTATGAACAAATTTGTAATGAGCTTATTCATCCATCCTTACAAGTTAAATTGTATCCACTATACTGGGAATTTCTAAAATTCACCAAGTTTAGTAGCAAAGATGATCCAAAACAACACCTTCGTGCATTTAGAAACACATGTTACCTTATCATGCACAATCAAGACTTAATTCTTCACATTTTTCCCATGTCCTTGGCTAGTCCTGCACTAGATTGGTATAATAGTATCCCTCAATATTATATATTCTCCTCCTCCTAACTAATGCAACTATTTTAAGAACACTTTCAATTAACATTGCATGAAAAGTAACTATCAAAGATCTATCCACTATCTGACAGTTTGAGGATAAGTCCATTGCAGACTTCACCATGTGATGGTGTGGCATTATAAACTAGTTATCCTTCCCTCTCCAAAAAAATGATCTCATCAAGATATTCTCACGTTCTTGTGTGAAGCATATATCTTTTGTTTTAAAAATCCAATCATTCTGAAGCTTAGACAAAACATTTACCATGGATTGCAAACTTGAAACATGCACCCTCAAGAAAGGTCATTTAGAATTAAAAATCAAACAAACCCAAATCTGATTTTACCAAGCCTTTCATGTAAAATGAAAAATAAAAAATTATTGTCGATGATGTCATTGTTGAATAATCTTCTACACATACGTCTAGTACATGGACTCAACAAGGATCCCTTCAACCAATACCTAAATACACTCCCATATAGGAGTCATATAGTAAAATATTTAACAAGTTGATTGTTGTAAACCTTATCACACTTCCTCCTATTCGACCAATTGATGAGTCAAGACCGAAACCTGTGTGGTATCAAGAGGACCATTATTGTAGGTACCTCTAAATCTGAGGGCACGACATAGAGAGATGTCAGAAATACAAGGATTTTTTCCAAAGACTCATCAATTAGTGTGATCTTCAAGTGGAAAATATAAATACTTCACCCAATCAACCACTTGAAATATTTAAACAAATTTTCTAAAATCATGCACTGACAAGCCAAGCTACCACTTCTACTATAACCCAAGCATCTAATGCTCACACTATAAACACCCTGAACAGTACAAATTAGGAACCTATCCTATCCAAAAATTCATATCCTTTATCAGTGATCATGTCCATTCCCTATAATATCCTTTCTACATATATTATACCTACATTTATCTTGATGTCCTCTCCCACCTGTACAACTTCTAAGACCCCATTTGTGAATATATCATTTATGCCCCTAGATACATTCATGAAGAAACAATTCCAACCTATTTCCACATCTAGCATTGGTACCTCATCAACTCCCTTACCTATCATATCCACCTTATCATCTACTTCATATTTTCCAATACTCTTGGCCACCTCACCTATAACCATTCCACTCTTTACCATCATACCATCTATAGAATCCATACCGGTTCTCCTCCCACTCTTTTAACTCTGTCAACTATTGTGGTCACATCCACACCACCTTCTTCCTTTACACAAATGTCATTTTTTGAGGAATTATTAAAATCACTTCACCTTGCAATGAACTCAAATGTCCCTTCCATGTCATCAAAACAATCCCAGCAATCCCCACCATCCATAGATTTCCTTAGAAAAATGTTTCTTTCTGTACCTGAACCAACCATAGCATCACCATATAACCAACCAGTTAAGGTTTTCATCACTCCTCCCATGGATGTATATTCACATATGAAATCTATAATACCTCATAAAGTTAAACCATCCAATTCAAAATCATCTTTTTTTAGAACTACAGACATTTCTACCCACCTATCCAAGACCATTTAACATTAAAACAATGATCAACATAAAAATTGAATTCCAGTCACCAAATAATTAGTATACTCATATTTTACCCCAAACATCCAAGATATCTCACAAGTCATCTTCTATCACTTTAGTTGGATCATATAAGGAAATATTTCAACACTTTTTGCAAACCTTTGTAATCAGGTTTCTTCCTATCAAGGCCTTTGACCAAAAAGGAAAGAAACCTTTATGGTTCAATTATAACCTTATGTGTGCCTTTCATCATACCCCTAGGCATGATACTAAACATTTTAGAGGACTATAGACCATTATCCATAACCTTATTGAAGAGGAAAGAATTATTATTAGATAAAAGCATTCCCTTACTTCCTCATCCATTCTAATATCTACTATCCCACCTTCAAGAGAATCCTCCAAGGATGACCCTCCTTTGTTTATTAATGTTGTTTAGGTAACCACTTGATCCAACTCACGTGACTCAAAATGAACCTCTGAACCAAAATCCAAGACCTTGGTCATAACTCCAACTCCTAAAGAGTTAACCACATCATTGAAAATAAAGTATTCCATTATAGAAACTCCTAGGCCTATTGACCAAAGTATTGTTAGATGTCTTCATCAGGCCCCAGTCAAGATATCACTTCATGAGCTCATCCAAATCTAGCTAGATCATAGACATGCTCTTACTAAATCCTTGAAGCCCATTCTGACATCCAGTGATGAAACACAACCCTTCGCATCTCTTGTAGGAGCCCTTAATGCTTCTACTGCTACCATATCGTTTAACGATACTTAAATTCTAGAAATCCCACTGGAATAACATGACCTTCCTCTATTTATTATAGTCAGGATCAATGATACATTCATTTAGCGATCCATGATCGATAGCAAGGAAAGCACTAATATCTTTCCATCATATAATTTCAATCAAATCAAGATACCAAAGGCATATGTCACTTAGACACCCATAATTTTCCGTGCCTTAAATGATGTTGTCTCTCCTGCCTTGGGAACAATCATTATTCCTATCTATGTCAGTGATAAAATCATCTGTGAGGTCGTTTATATCATCGAGGGAGAATTTCAATACATTTTTCTCCTTAGGTGACCATGGATCTATTCTCTTGAGTATGAGCATGAGGTAAATTTTCTAACACTTCTTGGGGACAATCCTCCCTTCCAAGGGTGCAACATGACCTATAGACAAAATGATGTACCTTCCCCTAAGAATTTTTTATCTGCACCATCCACCAAGTCAGCTATTCCCTCATCCAAACTCCCTAACGATGACTCCCTGGATAACTTAATGGAAAAACTTGCGATGGGGTAGTATCACCTTCTCACACTCAACACCCTTCCCACTCCTCACCATATTGGTATACATGATAAGGCAATGATGTATCAACTAAATTTTGGGGATGTGGTTCCCTTCAATCCATCACATATTCATACCAACCTATTTTATTGTAGTTTAAATATCCCCTCCTCTCTTATTAATGATATTCAACATGCCAAGATTTATACTTTTGGCATTTTATTTCTCAAGAAACCATCTTTTTCCTATACATATCTCCATTTTTGCACATGGAATGAATTTCGTCCTAGGCCATTATGAGCATGGTCCACATGACATTATTCATTATCAATGTCATAATCCTCATGAAAATTTTAGGGTAGGCTACTAGGAGCAATCCCCTAAGCCTATTATACCATCTGAGATACTTATGGACATGCCTTCTCCACCTTCTCTATATTCACTAAATTTTGAAGACATGGAAATGGATTACATTATCTCTATTACTTTTGAATTTTTATTTTATTCTCCACCATAACTTTGGGACCGGTCACTTATCAGTGTGAAAATAAGACTATGTCCCTTCCCCTTTTCCATCTAGAAATGATAAAAGAATATTATTCTATCATCGACATTCTTCAGTGTGCTGACGATGACGCCATTATTTTCCACATGGGGTTAGAATATTCTCATATTCATACTACCTTACCATCTTAAACAGCTACCCTTTTCAACAAAGCCACCATCGATGTTAATATAGGGACTCCTTAGGAGCCTCGCATTCTCAAGGTGGGTCAAACTCTTGATCCACATGAGATAGAATCTTTCACTGATTTCATTTCCCATCATATCCATGTATTTACATGGTCATATTCATAATTTTTAGGTCTTGACCATTCTATCATCATCCATAATATTGTCACCTATCCCAATGTTAAATCAATAAAGTAAAATATTCGCCACATGCATCTTCACTTTTTTATCCTTATTAAAGAAGAGGTACAACACCTTCTTTATGTCAATTTCATCATCCCCATTGACTATCCCCAATGGATTTCTAACATTTTTCGTGTCGTTAAAGATTCGAGAAATCTTTTTATATGTACCAATTTTGTATATATCAATCTTATTTTCCCTAAAGATGAATTTTCCCTTCCAAACATCGATCAACTTGTGAATCTTAATGTAACACCCTAAACTGTTGTTACTTTCTCCTTTGCATTCAAGTGTTGATATGTAATTTTCCCATATGAGGATATGTTATTTTGGCTTCGGGAAGTCATGCTTGATTTGGTTATGTCTTTTCTGCTCTTAAGATCTTTGATTGAACCAGAATATGCTTGGACTCTTTTTCTTTCATCCTTTGCATATGAGTACAATCTGATTTCTGGAAGATTGTGGATTTATCCACCTTTATGACTCAACCTTGGATCGGTTGCATTGATCCAAGGAATGTTTTAAATTTTATTTAGATGAATAGATTTGTATTAACTTTTTGTGAGTTACTAAGTCTGACTGAATTTTGAATGTTCAAGTTCTTTTAAAACTCCTTCGTATAAAAATATGTCTGTAGAGGATAGTTTTGTTGGATTCTAGAGGTTAACTCTAGCTGATCATTACAATCATAATCTAGTTTCAGTCATCATAGCATCAGAAATGACCTGGACCTTAAGCCAGGTAAGATGTGTAAGTTTTCCATCTAAAGCTTAATTACTTGATGCAAAATCAGAATTTGATCCAAGAATGTTTTATTCTATTTGAATTCTATTTACTGATTAATCCTATCTAGTGGACCTAGATTAGAATCAGTAAGGTTATTAGTTTTTAACCTAAGCTATAACCTAATGTTGGAAAGTTAGTTAATCTAACCTAGTCCTAAACTATGTGCTTGATACTCCTAAGGGTTATCTAAACCTAACACTAAGGTGGGTGACTAATGTTATATCATATGACATTAAGACTAAGTCTACCTATGATCTAACCTAAGTCACTAACCTATCCTAAACTAATGCTATGAAAGGGGACCTAAGGAGGGTCACAAGTTTTGGGCGGTGGTTTCCATGGCATTTAAGGAAAGGATAAGGATGAAGGACAGGGAGTGCTGCCAGGGTTAGTAGGGGTTAATTTGTTAAGAAGGGTCTTACATGGCAGCATCTCTAAGAATGGAAACTTTTGTTTATCTTGATTTAGAGTTCACCAACTTTGGAAGTTGGTGACAATGGAAAATAGGTGGGAGAATGAAATTTAATGCAATGAATTTCAATAGGGTCTTGAGCGTGGATTGCTTGGGAAGGCATGCAAGTGGAATTTTGCTTGGTTGTTTTGTGATCTGAAAATAATCAGATTATTACTACCTGATCTCGGACCCTTATAGGCTTTAATTATTTTCTGATAATTCACTCCTTTTAAGTAATCAATTTAAAATAATGCAAGACAATAATCAAAATTACACATAGATTGATTACGGAGTTTGGCAATTGCCTACGTCTCTGGGTTCGTGGTCGAACCATTCCACTAGTCAAAACTTGTAAGTTACAATAGTACTTTCACAAGAAAACCTAATGGAAACTATTTAAACTTGCTTAGAAGAATAACTAGACCTTCGGATGACAAGGGTGAAAAATAGCACCCGACTTCCACCTTCCTGGTGTACAATCTCCTCTAGCTTCGATCGGCCTTCCCGACACTATCAATGTGAAGCTAGCACTCTGGTCGACAATCCAGGATTTGCAAGTAATTGGTGTGGCTCAATGGACCTATTGGGTAGTTTATAATTTACTCCCAATCACAAATATTTCATCTACTATTTCCTAAAATAATAGGCCAATAGACAATACCTGTTGACACATCCCACAGATAAGCTTAACAAATAATAAGCTCTGGTTGTGTGTCCCCACAAGAAGCTTAACAAATAATAAGCTTGATTTGTGTGTCCCCACAATGAACTAGGTACCCTATTTATACAATTTTAGGGCCCTCAAAATATTCATTCCATATAATCCTTAGGCTAAAAATACCATAGCCCGTAGCATAGAAATTGGGATAAAATTTCTAAATTGACGGATTGCATAGGAAATGGGATTAATACCCATTTTAGCCGATTTGCATTTTTTAATGGGATAAAATCCCAAATGAGCGGCTAAGGAGAAGTGGGCGGCATTGTTTAGTTAAGTGGGATATCCCACATTTGGCGCCATTAAATTTGGGTAAGGTTTAATAAACCTTACTCTCACCTTTTTGCACGTGGAACATTCCACGCATGGGCCTAGCCCCCCAACCACCACTTCATTTCCTCCTCCATGTGGAGGCTTCCACGCATGACATTGCATGCCTTTACCACGTGGACATAACCTACATCATGTTGGCTGTTATGTGTGGTCAGTTGGTTTATGCGGGCTTTAATACTAATGTATAAACATTAATATATATATGTGTGTGTGTGTGTGTGTGTGTGTGTGTGTGGCATTTGGAAAGTGGACTTACCAAGATAATATAATTTCGACCCATACAATGTGGCATAGAAATAATTAACTTGGTAAATAGCATATATTCCACTTGTCATCTCCCAATAGGAAAATCGAGTGAATTTGACGAGTGGTGGCAAGCCATGTGGTGGCTTGTGGACCCACCACGTCGGCGATAATACCATAGTCCACACGGCGGTCGGGCTCCCCTCCGTAATAAAATTTGAGCCTCTTGTTCACATGCACCATTTTTATGCTCATCGAAGACTGATGATCAAAAACCAATAAACAACTCCCTTTTACCTTTTCGCCACGTGTTGCAGTGCCATTGGTCCAATATTGACTAGTTGACCAGAGTTGACTTTCCCACTGTCTGAACTTTGACCGAACATATCTAGAGCTCCCGATGTCCATTTGTCGCGTTCTCACAGTCATTGGAAAGCTCTTGAGATGATCTTCTGCACTAACACTATTTAGGGATGTTTAGGGAACTTTCAAAAATGATCCCTTGATCACACCTCCCCACTGAGAAAATCTTTTTGTCCCAAAAAGCTTCCATACTGTCCTGAATCTGGAAAAACTCTGCTCCAATCCTGGGACCTATGGGTTATGGGCATATGACACTTCCGTTGCGCCACTCTGATATCCGAAGAAGACCTCCATGCCTCCACTTTATGGTGTTAAGTTTCTAAATGAAACCTCCACACTCCTGTGCGGTGCTAAGATTCTTGATATCTGACAACAAGGATCTTCTTTTACTCTATGACACAGCTCCTGGCTCCGAGTTGATTCCACAGAATCTGAACTAGTTTGAAGGAACTCCATGTTACGTAGAGATTTGATTGATCCGATGTCGGTGATGGAAAATGCACTGTCCCTTTATAGACCTCAACGCCTCCGATGCATGATGTTAAGCCTCTTTCAATACCTCGAGCCTCCGATGCACGATGCTACGTCTGTTACAGACCTCAACGCCTCCGATGCATGATGTTAAGCCTCTTTCAAGACCTCGAGCCTCTGATGCACGATGCTAAGTCTCTATAGACCTCAACGCCTCTGATACATGATGTTAAGCCTCTTTCAAGACCTCGAGCCTCTGATGCACGATGCTAAGTCTATTACAGACCTCAACGCCTCTGATACATGATGTTAAGCCTTTTACAAGACCTCAAGCCTCTGATGCACGATGCTAAGTCTATTGATCAGCTACCATTCGAATGTGTGGTCGCAATTCCTTGACACTGAATGATGTTCTGAGCTAATCCTTTGAGAGTTGCTCTTGTTGACATACTGATACCAGGTGCCATTCTGCTGCACGGTCACAATGCCTCTTCACAGAATGAAGTTTTGACCCGACGTCAATGCCAACGGTGATTCAGCTACCATTCTACTACACAGTCACAATTCCTCTACATAGAATGAATTTTCGAGCTGATCTTTTGAGAACTCTATTGTCTACACAAATGGCAGATCAATCTCCAAGATTTATCTAAGTTAAATCATGTATCCAAGCTATAACAGGTACTCACACGCTGATTAGGAGATATGTTTGGAGCATTAATTAAATTTTCTAAGTAAGAAAATCCACTGAGTATTGTAAACCTTTCTCTCAGCATTTTCTCACATAATCTGATTTCTAAACTTAATACTACATACGATTCATCAATCTGAATTATGTAATATATAATTGAAAAAATTGTTGACTTGCCCATTTCAAAGGACTTTCACTTTCAGGTATTACCTGGTCCTGGGTTGAATTGTCAACTAGTGGTGGAGTAGAAACTTCCTTTTCCTTTGCAATAGGCCTCCATTCCATCTTTGGCTTGCCATTACTCTGATGGTGAGATGGATGCAGTTTCCAGCAATTTTCCACCTAATGCCCATTCCTCTGGCAATGAGCACAAAAATTCCTCTTAAACTCCTTTTGAGATGAGGAACTCTTTTTGCCATTTCTTTACTCTGCATGACAAGATTGTTCTTTCTGATTTGTCGTGTTCCTGATGAATGGCATCAACTTCTTCATCAGTGTCCTTCTCTTCCAGAATCTGGCCACTGAATGATTATGCAATCCACAAAAAGTACATGGAAAGGAATTCCACATCTTATGAAAATCATAACCATACTTCTTAAGCTGAAAAAGTGGATCAGAAGTTTTACTATGCTTATGATTATGGTAAGAAACTGGAGGTGAAATCTCATTACCTCTTCATTGATTTCTCTTACCACATCTTTCCTATGACAACGAAGCACAACTTTCCTACTCAGAATATTCTTGTAGGACTAGTGGGGTAATCACTTTGCTTTTGGAAGCTTGTCTCCCGTCAGCGTTCTTAGAGCATTCTCCAATTTCCATTCCCACACTAGGATAACCCAAACCTGCAAAACGAGGATGATCCTTGACCTGTATTGGGTTAGCAATGCCTTGGCCATTTTTACCAAGGCCTCTTCCATGAAATCCCATTTTATCTAGTAACTTGGATCCAATGCCTCTAGTATGCTTTTTAAACAAACCAAAGACTTCATTACCTAAATCCAAAACTGAATGGGAGGAAGAAGAAGATTCCCGTGGTGAACAACTTACAGTGAAATCATCTGCCATGGCCTCTACATTTGAAGTTGAAGGTTTTTCCTTCCTCTAATCACCACACTGCAACCTTGCCAAGAGCTCATCCTTGGTTTGCAGTTCTTATTTCAAACGAGCATACTCCTCTTCCAAGGAGTAATACATTGATCGCAGGAGAGAGTTCTCTTCCTGGATCTGGTGATTATATGCCTCAATTTCATCGAGCTTCACCTGTTTAAACATCTTGCCCATAGTGCACTTGTACCCTGTTCACATAAACTGAACCAACTACACTAATCTTGAAGAAATCACTCTGTTAATCAGATTTACTGAAAAACAAATATGGAGCTAAACCAACTCTGATACCAAACATGATTTGAAAATAATCAGATTATTACTACCTGATCTCAGACCCTTAGAGGCTTTAATTATTTGCTGATAATTTACTTCTTTTAAGTAATCAATTTAAAATAATGCAAGACAATAATGACAATTACACACAGATTGATTACGGAGTTCAGAAATTGCCTACATCTCCGGGTTCGTGGTCGAACCATTCCACTAGTCAAAACTTGTAAGTTAGGATAGTACTTTCACAAGAAAACCTAATGGAAAGTATTTAAACTTTCTTAGAAGAATAACCAGACCTTCGGATGACAAGGGTGAAAAATAGCACCCGACTTCCACCTTCCTGGCATACAATCTCCTCTAGCTTCGATCGGCCTTCTCGACGCTATCAATGTGAAGCTAGCACTCCGGTCGACAATCCAGGATTTGCAAGTAATTGGTGTGGCTCAATGGGCCTATTGGGTAGTTTATAATTTACTCCCAATCACAAATATTTCATCTACTATTTCCTAAAATAATAGGCCAATAAACAATACCTGTTGACACATCCCACAAATAAGCTTAACAAATAATAAGCTCTGGTTGTGTGTCCCCACAACAAGCTTAACAAATAATAAGCTTGAGTTGTGTGTCCCCACAATGAACTAGGTACCCTATTTATACAATTTTAGGGCCCTCAAAATATGCCTTCCATATAATCTTTAGGATTAAAATACCATATCCCGTAGCATAGAAATTGGGATAAAATTTCCAAATTGACGGATTGCATAGGAAATGGGATTAATACCCATTTTAGTCGATTTGCATTTTTTAATGGGATAAAATCCCAAATGAGTAGCTAAGGAGAAGTGGGTGGACCTGTTTAGTTAAGTGGGATATCCAACATTTGGCGTCATTAAATTTGGGTAAGGTTTAATAAACCTTACTCTCACCTTTTTTCACGTGGAACATTCCACGCATGGGCCTAGCCCCCCCAACCACCACTTCATTTCCTCCTCCATGTGGAGGCTTCCACGCATGACATTGCATGCCTTTACCACGTGGACATAACCTGTGTCATGTTGGCTGTTATGTGTGGTCGGTTGGTTTATGCGGGCTTTAATACTAATGTATACACATTAATATATATTCATATATATGTGGCATTTGGAAAGTGGACTTACCAAGATAATATAATTTCAACCCATACAATGTGGCATAGAAATAGTTAACTTGGTAAATAGCATATATTCCACTTGTCATCTCCCGATAGGAAAATTGAGTGAATTCGACGAGTGGTGGCAAGCCACGTGGTGGCTTGTGGACCCCACCACGTCAGCGATAATACCATAGTCCACACGGCGGCCGGGCTCCCCTCCGTAATAAAAGTTGAGCCTCATGTTCCCGTGCACCATTTTTACGCTTGTTGAAGACCGGTGATCAAAAACCAATAAACAACTCCCTTTTACCTTTTTGCCACATGTCATAGTGTCATTGGTCCAATATTGACTAGTTGACCAGAGTTGACTTTCTCGCTGTCTGAACTTTGACTGAACATATCTAGAGCTCCCGATGTCTGTTTGTCGCGTTCTCATAGTTGTTGGAAAGCTCTCGAGATGATCTTCTGTACTGACACAATTTAGGGATGTTTATGGAACTTTCAAAAATGATCCCCTGATCATTTTATTTTTCATGCATTCTATTTTTCGCTTTGCATGAGCACTAGTTTTTTGAACCAGCCATCTACTCTTCATTGCATGGCAATTTTGAAGGTTTCAAATTTACTTCTATGTCATGGGGAATATATAAGGCATGGAGGTAACAATATTTTGTTATTTAATCTTTTGTGGAAGAAGAAGAGAAGGGGTGAGTGCATCCAGAGGTCTTCTTCAACTTTTTAGTGGTACTATCAGGCATGATATGCCCTGACTGTTAAAATATTACTTTCCTTTAAATTTTTTCATTAGAACAACTCTTTTATGATGATATATGTGCATTTTGGCTTGGCATGTAACAATGATTTGGGTTTAATGTTAATTTGGGGTTCTAGGTTGAACATAAAAAAAATTGGATCTTGGTCTTCATTATTCTTGTTCTCTTGCTGTGAATCCAATATGGAGTTTTGCTATCCGTTTGGAGGTGTTGTAAGTTTTTTTATCTGACTAATGTATTATATTAAGAACTGTCTCCATGGAAAGAAGCATATTAAATGATTACGTGTTTGAAAACAACATGGAAATTCTTTACTGTTTCATTTATGATTTGATCAACTGATTGTTTGATTCACTATAAGAACTATGGCTGTTACCATTCCATGTTCAAGAAAATAGGCAATTGATTTTGTGGTTAGAATGTTAGTATATTCAATGAAACTTTACTGTTTTAGTTGCGTGATTTGGAGATGTCGTATGAATTTTAAGCATGTACTTTTTATTTCGAAAGGGTTTGAATGTTCTTATGATTGTAGGTATTGTGAGTAAGGAAGTATTTTGTTTAACTGTTGTTTTTGTGATTAAACATGGGTATTAGGAACATGGTTATGCTTAGGAGGAAATGTACTTGGATAAGCTCTGTGTTCCCTAGAAATTCATGGTTAATCTTGGATCTGCATTAATAGAAATTATGTTTAATGTGTGGTTAAGATAAGACTGTGTTTTATTTTACATAGAGGTGATTGTGAAATCTGTTTTTTTGGGCCGAGTTACACGATGTTGGAAATTATTTCTTTTCAAGAAAAACAATGACTTCAATGTCGATAAGTTTATCAACGTTCAGCTATTGCATCCCTTTTGAAGTTGAAATTTGGGTTGAAATGTTCTAAATGCAACTGAATGATCTATTTATTATGACAGATAAAGCACTATTCACTACTATGGTATGAGTAGGGTGACTTTTGGGGTATTGCTGAATCTATATTTAGAATTCAATTATTAATTCTGTACATGAATTTTTGGTTTGGTGTCTTGAAATAATATAGCAACCTAATAGTGCGATGGTTGGAATGATTTAGTTTCAATCCATTGGCAAAGGATGGTAATGGGATGTTACCCTGATTTGACCTTAAACTCAATTGTTTTGAGTAGTGGATGAAATGTAGACTGTTGTTTTAGATCAGGGTTGTGGTCTGAATTTTAACCATTTATAATGTTTTATGTAAAGAAAATGTTATTGACTTTTGTTTAATGTATAGTTGTAAAACTGTACAGATCCATTGGCAAACTCTTAAGGTGGCTCTACCTGACCTGAGCTATTGGTAAATCTTAAGTGTCTAGATTACTTGTCTTTTCCTTCCTTGATGGAACTTGAGATGTATATTAATTTTTGGAAGTTAATTTAGTTCTCAACTTGATTACAATATAGGTTAATCTTTTCTATTTTCTTCCTCTAAGTTGAGAAGGAAAAATTGTTAAAGGGTTTAAAAATATGAAAGTGTTTATTCTCTATTTTGGAATAATAGTGTGCTCTTCTTTAGAATTCTATAAGGAACTCTACAGTATGGTTATGGGATAACAGGACTATTAAAATTTAATAGAAAGAAATAGTAAGTGGTGAGACCTTAGCTTGGAAGACTCCTTTCATTTCGTAGCTGTGTTAAGATCTTATTTAGAACTCAGTTGTTATCTTCTTACAAAAAGATAATCCAGAAGCTAATGCTTGCATACCTATCATTGATTGATAATTAGTATAATAAGGTTATGGGAATTTTGTTAGGAGGACTTGCAAGTTGCAGTAGTCCATTCTTTTGCACAAATTTTTTTATATGAACCTGTTGGATGTATACTTTAGAATGGTTATGTTTTTAACTAGGAGATGATTAAAAACATGATTTACTACTATTCTCGATTTTTGGATGGTTAGGTACTTAAGATTCAGATTGTTCCTTATTATTTTATTGTATAAGATGAATCATCCGAAATAGATTAAAGTTGAAATTATAATTGTAACTGAGTTATGATTTAGAGTTGTATTATAATGGGTAGAAAGAAAACTAGTGTGAATCTTGATTTGGGATTTGATGGAATTGATGTCATTAAAACATGATTGTTTAATGAAAACAATTAGTGTAATTATTTTCTTTTAAGGATTAGTGCTTATCATGCTCAGTTCACTGAACTAACCCGTGCTAGTAATTTTTACAGATGGTCATCATAAGTGGTAAAGGAAGACAAAATCTGATATGATGCAATGACTGTTTTAATCTGGTTCTTATGAAGAATTCCAACTTGTTTTTCCAAATTGTATTATGGAAGAAAGTTACTTCTTTGTTGAAGGCTATTCTCTTAAAGTATGCCGAAGTGCATAAGTTGTAATTGTATAGGTTTAGAAATGAATGAAATGGAGAGATATTAATTATGTGGTTTGTGTTTCTTATTTGTTAGATTGATCTTCTTATTACCTATATGAATGAGTGTGCATTCTTATTGTTCTATACTATGGAGTCTAGATGGATTTCCTAAGTAAGCCTTAGCTAATTATATGGCTGAATACTAATTTTTCTGATAGTGATTCTTTATATCTTATGATTTTGATTAAAAATTGTAAATAAGATCACTGCATTTTTAGGGAACGTTGAGAGTGAGCTATGCCCTAAAATGTAACTATAACTAGAAGAGAATTTTAACCTCTCGTAATGCACTAGTTACAAAAGTAATAAATATGGTTATAACTTGCTATGACTTAATGGTATTAAGATTGATATGATTCAGTCTATAAGGTTGTTACAAATCCTTGCTGGATTAGTTATTTTCCTAATGGGGAAAATTAAATGGTTATTGTCCTATTTTGTGGATACAAGGTTGTTAGGTACCAACCGGTAACCTGGAAACAATCTTAAATCTAATTAAAAACCTTTTGTGAAACTGAACCTAATTACAAAAGGTAACTCATAAAGTGTTGAACTCAGGGTTAGGGAAGGCTACCTAATAAGGTGGACCTGTAACCCAAATATAACTTAACAAAAGTAAATTCTTGGAGGTATGTACATCTTTCTGAGGCTATTCCATAGGATGTTGACACACGTCAACTGCAAGGTTGTACCTTTGAGAATATTAGGATCTTCTTGAGGATACAACAATGCAGATGACATATAGCAACACCCTTCTGCATTGATCGTTAATATTTACACACTTGAGACTTGATCAAGATTTCCCTCCGGGATGGGTTAGGACCATAGACTAGTTATGAGGTTGCCCTTTAAGACTTAGGGTACTTTGACACACAGGGTTAACATCGGTTGACCCAGTATGTCAACTTACCCCTAGTCTTCAAGAGCATCTTTATAACGTGAACTATGATATTAATTCGGTCCAGAGTGCAAACTTGGGACAAGGGGAGTGACAGAGGTCAGTATAAGACATTCTATATAACAATAGAGTGGGGTGAAGGGTGTATTCCTGATTGATGAGTATTCCGTCAAGGAATAAGTAATACGAATAGTATGTTTTAAACCTTTGGAAAAAGTATCGCAAGCTGCTAATTACGTTGTCCTATGTCACCTAGTCTAAGGATCATGATGCCGATGAATAGTGGTAATAATTATTCAGATAGCTTCCTTGGATAGAGCACTCAGAACTTGGACTAGGGAAGAGAACCACAAACATGAATTGTTCAGTTGAAAACTTCAATCTCAAAGTTACGCATGAATAGATCGGTAGTTCATCGAGTCATGGAATGAATAGATCGGTGGTACATAGAGTCATTACAGCTGCATATGGTTATGTTATAAGAATGATTGTTATGATATGTGTGTTATAAATTATGTATTTAGAACAAATAACATTAATCATGCAAAAAAAAAATCTTTGTTCTAGAGTATTAAAATGGGAATGTTACACTTAATGCAATTCATGAGATGTTTTCTATAATGGATGGTTTCTCTGGTTATGATAAAATTCTCATCACACCAAAATATCAACAGAAAACCTCCTTTATCACTCCTAGGGTACCTTTTTCTATCGTTTCATTCCCTTTGGTTTAAATAATGTCAGCGCTATGTATCAGCATGCCGTTACTTATACCTTTCATGATCTCATCCAAAAAACTATAAAAGACTATGTTTATGATCTTTTAGGAAAATATAAATATTGATGTGAACATATTTCTATTCTCGAAGTCCTTTTTGAGGGCCTTATTCATTTTTGTCTTTGTCTCAATCTATCCAAGTGTGTATTTGGAGTCTTAACTAGAAAACTCCTTAGATTTATCATTTCTATTAGGGGGATTGAATTTGACATTGTAAAAATTAAGGAAATCATTGAAATGCCTCCTCATTCCAATCTTAAGCAACTTCATAGCCTTCAGGTCCTCCTTCAATCTATTTTCCATTTCATCTCACAAATCTTAGATCATTTTCAACCCTTTCATCACCTCTTTTGAAAGGACATAAAATTAAATTGGGACCATGATTGTCACAAGTATTTTGATTATCTTAAACAACATCTATTTTCTCCACCAGTGCTCACACCTCTACACAAATGGGAGCCATTTTACTTGTAAATTTCTACTAGCAATCATACTCTAGGAGCTATGTTAGCCCATCGTGATGACCAAGTTCATGAACAAGCTATTTATTACATCAGCGACACTCTTCATGACTATGAGAGTTTCTACATGAAAGTTGAAAAGTTTTGTTGTGCTCTCTTCTTTCCTACTCCGAACCTTCAAAATTACCTCCTTAACCATAAGACATATGTTGTCACTGATTTCCTTTTCCTTAAAATGGTGCCTTTAAAACCGTATCAAAAAGATCACATTACTCAATGGCTCATGCTCATGACTAAGTTTGACCTTTAATTTATTCCTTAGAAATCCATTAAGGGCTAGGCTATTTCCAACCAGTTAACAGAAACCCCTTATCATAGTACACATTTACATCATGATTTATTTATGGATGAATCCATTAATCAGTTATATCATGAATATGACATTCTTAAATTAAATCTCTTCTTCGATGGCTTAAAATGTCAGCAAGGGGGAGGCAATGGAATTTTTCTCGTTCCACCTTGGGAAACTCTTGTTCCCCTTGCATATAAACTCAATTTTGATTGTAACAAAAACATGGAAAAGTAAGAGGCCCTCATCTTTGGTTTTGAAAATATTGTCTTTTTAGGTTTCCAAATTGTTGACAGCTACAGGGATTCTGAGGTTATTGTTAGTGCAAATTCGCAGCACCCCTGGATGTTTTCTCATATTTCTAGTTTGATAATGGGCATCCAGTGTGATTGTAAAACATGGAATCTTTTCCCCAAGTGTGGGACTTGAAAAAATGGGAAAAAACTCTCCAGATTAAATGTTTGTTCCTCTACTCCTCTGATCAGATGTATGCATGAAATTTGCAGAGGTTTAAATCAAAATCCTACTCTAATTCTTCCAAGGAGACAAGGATAGAAGAGAGAAAAGAAGATAAAACTAAACTAACAAGGTGATACACCAAAGGAGTGGTGAACATATATTTTTGCAAATTGACATAGATTATGAATATTGCAACACAAATCATGAACAAATTGCTTAAATTGTAATGAAGGATCAGGATAGAGCAAACAACATAGGAAAGGATTGAAAATTCTTTCACAGAGCTTGCATTATCATTTCCATTTTTAAATGCAGTGCATTACAATAAAAAGGAGGTAGAAAACATGTTGTAGTCCTAAAAAATGTCTGATATTCTACAAATCCACTTACCAGGGTGAAGGAGGGAGCTTACAAAACATAAAAACGTCCAACCCTTTACAAATGAGCCAAAACTAGATTTTAACAATGAAAACCCAAGTTCAGGAAGGAGAAACATGGGAAAAATGAAATGAATGATTCAACCACCAACCAAATCCATCAAATTAGAATTGGTACCCTTAAAATTTCATTCCCTAAGATTTTAAACCATGCTGGAGAAGAATGGAAACCATACTACATTAAAAATGGTGATTGAATGTCGGTTCTGCTCTTTTCCCCATGCCAAAGGTGTTTTTCTCATTTTTCTCTCACTAAACTCCACCAAAATACTAAATTGAATATTTCATCATGTAGAGGACTTCAATAGTTTTCAAATGACACCGAAATCGAGAAAAAATAAGCTATGGATCAAAATATATGCCCCTCTGAAGATTTAGGGAAAAACTGGGGTAAAAATCGGGTCGGCGAGCAGAAACATAAAAATTTTCCCCTTTTTTTGAATTTGGGAAAAATTCTCCAAAAATCTCCATGCCCCGCCACTCTGCTACCATGTGCCACCTTCCCATTGGTCTATGGGCTCAAATGGCCTTTTTACACTTTTTAAAATTTTGGAAAAATTTCAAAATTTTCTCCACGCCCCACCGCTCCGAGACATGTGTCACCCTCCTATTCGCTGTAGGCATGCACTCTAAATTATTCCTTTTTGCTTCTGACTACTTTGGAAAAATTTCCAAATTCTCCCCATTCCCTTGACCTCCACCACAAAAAAGACACATGGCATCTTCTGGTTGGTTCACGGGCCTTTGCAATTTTTGTTTTCCTCCTCCGCGCAGGCTTTCGAGCCAAGATTTTTCTTTGCGCCCTTTACTATTTTGGCAAAAAGCCAAAATTCACTCCACCCCTCTAACCTCCACCAGTCTTATAGACATGTGGTGGCCTCCTATTGGTTTGTGGGGCGTCGCGCCAAAATTTTTCTTTGCACCCCCACCAAGCCCTTTGGAAATTTTTCTAACTCACGTCCACCGACCCACCATTCCACCGCCATGTGCCACATTTTGATTGGTTACCGACCTTCCCAAGGAAAATTTCCCTCAAAAAATTTGTCAAGCCATAATATGCAAAATACAAGGAGTTAGAAGGAAAAAATTACCTTTATAGAAAGGTGGGAAAATTCTCTATTTGATGAAGCTATTTCCAGATAATTTTGAGTGCTTGAAAAGTCAAAAATTTTGATTGAGACACAAGGAAGGAAGGAATGAAAGAAATTTAGTCAAAATAAGAAAGGGGATTATTTTGGATAATAATTTTGATGACTGAGAGGGGTCATCTACCTACTGGATGAATGATCCATCTTCCTGGAGCAATCAATTGGGAAATGGAGTCATCAAATTAACTGCTTGGTACTCTCAACTCATTATAAAATCTCTAGAAAGAAGATTGTGAGAGTAAAATATCACTTGATCTAGGACATGTGTCCTAGTAAAGATGCATCCTTGGGACAACAAAGCTTGTGCCAAAGCACTTAGGAAAATGTAAAAATAAGCTACAACAAAAAAATGTGCATGAGCACTTAGAGGAATGAAAATCTAAGATAATATGTACAAGGTGAGGAGTTTCCCTTCTAGTAGCAATGCTTTAGATTGTTTCCATTAACTAGAATCTGCAGTTTCTTCACCATCCAATGTAGACAATTAGAAGGCATTGTTGTTCTTACATTTTGTGACCATGTAGGGGCCACCCCAAATGGCATCAAAATTTGACATGCCTTTCTTGGCTTTGTTTGGTCTGCATCCCATTTCAACACTAAATCTACATCTTGGAAGGTTCTAGCCTTAGCTTTCCTATCAAAGGTTTTCTTGATCAAGGCCTGGTCCTTCTCCATTGTTTGGCGCTGCATGCTCTATGATTTCTTGGATTTCCAATCAATTTTGCAGATCTAACCTCCATGGGTTGAGACTCCAACAATTCCAATTTCTTCATGAGTTCCAACATTGGCAACTCAAGTGACATAGGTAAGATTGTCTCTCTTCCATAAACAAGTCTAAATGGAGAGTTACCAGTGGATCTCTTAGGAGTTATCCTATCACCCCAAAAGGCTGATTTAAGCTTAGTGTTCCAATTCCTCTGATTTTCATCAAGAGTCCTCCTGATGATCTTTAATAGGTTCTTGTTGGTAGACTCAGCTTGGCCATTACCTTGAGGGTAAAAATTTGATGAAGTGCTCAGATAAATCCCATTCTTAGCAACCCATTTAGTTACCTTTGAACCTATGAATTCCAATGCATTATTTGATATTATAGTGGTAGGCATACCAAATCTGGTTACTATCCCCTCATAGAAATATAGAATGCTAGATTCATTTTCCTCTTTGAGTGCCACCACCTCAGTCCATTTCAGTGAAGTAATATGTTGCTGTTAGAATCCACTTATGTCCTTGGCTTGAGTTTGGGTTAATGAATCCAATGAAGTCCAAACCCCATTGCATGAATGGCTGGTCAACTGAAATTGGGTGCAATGGAAGGGCTGCTAATCTTTCCTTTCCTGTGAAGAATGCACAATTTTTACACCTCTTGATCCATGCATAACAATCACTAAACACCTTGGGCCAATAATAACCAGCCTTCATACTCTTGAGGGTTATCAATCTTAGAGAAAAATGACCCCAAGTTGATCCACCATTGAAATCTTATAACATTCTCTTAATTTGACATATCCCAATGCATCTTAGCAGCACTCCTTTTATATCCTTTTTGAACAAGACACCATCAACAAGTGCATATGGGATAGCCTGGAATCTAAAGTGTCTTCTCTTGGTTGTGGTTCATCTTTGGAGGACATAGGCCTATTTGTAAGAAGTGCATTATGTATTGGGTCCAAAAAGGAGTGAGCATACCACCATTCTCTTCTTGAACACCTCTTTGTTCTTGGTTGTCTTGCAACACCAAAACAACATCCTTCACATTGATTGCTTCAATTGATTTTCTCAAGACCAGCTACTCACACAATCCCTTTCCTTGGACTAGCCTTGGTTAATTTGATCTCAATGTCATACTCCATGACACGAGTAATCCACCTCTGCATGTTTTTCATTTAGGTCCTTTGTTGAGGAGGAATTCCTTATCTCCCACATGAGAAACCAGTAGTTGAACCTTGTTTTTTGAAACTAAATGCTTAAATTTCTTAAAGCTCCTAATCACTGCAAGAACATGCTTCTCAATGAAGGAATACCTCACTTCATAGTTCTCTAAGATTTGGCTAAAGAAGGCAATTCGCTGCTTTGCATTTTCTTTGGTTCTGCTGTACTAAAATTGCATAGAATTATGGTATCATCACCTGCGAAATGCGTATAAAGGATAAAATCCTTAGAGAAATATAGGTTTAATGAGAGTTGGAGCTTGTAAGATAGCCTCCTTTATTGCCTCAAAACTTTCCTTACCTTTAGCTGTCCATTTGAAATCCATACTTTTCTTCAACATCATAGTTACTGGCTTGACAAGGGCTACAAACTCTGGAACAAACCTTCGAACAAAATTGATTCTTCCCAAGAAACTTTGGAGGGCCTTCTTGTGACTTGGTAATGGCAGTGATTTTATTGCTTGAACCCTCTCTGGATCAATTTCTAATCCCTCTTCAGAAAAAATTTGGCCTAAGAGCTTTCCTTCATGAGCTAGGAAAATACATTATTTTGGGATTCAAGGATACCCTAAACCTTCTACATCTTTGGAACACTTGTCTCAAATGAAAGAGATGATCTGCTGCAGTTTTAAGAAATTATAGTAATATCATCTAGGTATATCAACACTATTTTTTTGATCAATTCTCTTGAATGCCATATCCATTTCCCTTTGGAAGCTAGCTCCATGGCATTAGTCAACCCAAATGGAATTTTCCTATATGCATAGGTCCCCCTTTTGGTGGTGAAGGATGTTTTTAACTGATCATCTTCCTTTACCCATGATCTTATTATACCCTGAATAACCATCTAGCAATGAAAACCTACTCATAGCCTAGTAACAACTTGCAAAATCTACTCCATAGAAGGAAGTGGCGTAATGACCCTTGAGGGATGCTCTATTCAAATCTCTAAAGTCTACACACAATTTGATTTCTCCACTCTTGTTTCTAATTGGAACCAAGTTTACTAGCCTAACTTGAATGCTTGATGGTAAATATGATACTTACCTCTATTAACTTATTCAATTCCTTCTTCATTAGAGGGTCCATGTGTGGATAAACGGGTCTTTGTTTTTGCCTGATGGGTTTAGCACTTGGATCTAATTCAATTGTGTGTTGATCTAGCCTGGAATTGAAACCTCTCAAGTCTTCATAGTTCCAAGAAAATACATCTAGGAACTCTTGGCAAAGTTACATGAACTCGTACAATTCTTTCTCAGTTTCCACTTTACCAATTTGAAGTGATTTACCTTCTCCCACTAAGATGGGCACTAAATCTTCTCCCGTGACTTGGATGTTTTCTTTCTCTTTCCTAAATTGATCATTAGGATTAAATATGGACTCCAAAGTGACAAGCCCTCTTGGTAGTTTGCTTTGTTCTCAGCTATACCACTTGATCACCTTACTACTATGTTCTAACTTCTCTTGATTTTTGGCTGAGAATTGAGACTTATTCTTGCAAGAAATTGATGATTTCTCAGTCATTTTCAAACACTTTCCAACTTACATTATTGTTCTGGCACTGATGGCCTTACAATCGTATGAATGTTTGGCTGCACTTTATCTTCCTTGATACTCTCCACAACATCAAAGGCTGCTGCAACTGCTACAAGTCTATCAACAGCTTGGTTTTCCTTCCTAGGGATGGATTTGATGCCAAAGCCTTCAAAATTCTCAATGAAGGTCCCACACCCTATTCGTATAACTCTTGAGCAGATCATTTTTTGGCAACATTTTTTCCTCTTAACTTGATTAGACAATTAGCTCACTGTCACCAAAGACTTGTAAGTTTTTGACGCCTCTCTTTCTTGACCAATGCAATCCTTGTATCAAAGCTTCATATTCGGCAGTGTTGTTAGAACACTGCAAACTAAAATCTAAAAGCTAAATAATAATTAATTCCTTGAGGTGAAGCAAGCATAGCTCCCCCTACACCTTGTATACTTTTTGATCCATCAAAGAATAACTGCCATACCTCATTGTCATCTTTATGGTCTGGCTTGGTGATGCTAGGAATAGCCTGATTTTCTTCATGCATGCAATAAACTCCTAGTTCAGATTCCTCTATTTCCTTGTAGGGTTTAAAATGAATGTACCTTGCTTTCCCATTCATCAAGAGTCAAATATGGGATGCTTCTAACTTTTTTGTCAGCTTGATCAGTACCTGGGTAATCCTCTTGATCAAATGTTGAATAGTTGGTGTTGATTGGGCTTGGAGTATGAGGCTCAATGTGAAAGTTTTGCAATAGGTTCAGACCTGATTGTGGCTTTAGTTTCATATTTTTTTCTGAAACAACATGTGTGACCACTTAGTAGATAAATGCCCTCCAATTCTAGCTGTGAAATCCCTTGACAAACATAGGGCAAAAAGTGGTGGTAAATCTATCATTGAGACATCTTACAAAATAGTGACATTGGGGCATGCATGTAAAGTGAGGCTCAAATATTTAATTACCCCTACTGTATTGTTACCACTATCTCATCCAGTTGCAGCCACCCCTTTAGATAGGACTTCATATTGGAGGACCTAGCTGATCAACTATTTTTCTTGGGCATCACAGAACTACTTGCCCTAGAATCAATCATACAATTATGTACTGGTTTATCCCGAATGATCAATGAAACATAGAATGGAGGGGCTTCAAAACTTTACCTTGTTGTCGTCCATGCTTCCCCTCATGCTGAGCAACATTTGTGAGTACCTTCTCTTACATAAGAGCTTACTGATTTGAAGTTGACCAATTCTTCATGGCAGCTTATAGTAGATCACTTTGGCCTACAATGGATAGTGATTCCCACATAGACATATTCACATTTGTCTTCTTTATATGTTCAGTGATGTTAAATGGGGATGAAACATCTCTTTTCTGACCCTTAGCGTACACATTATTTTCTTATACATGGGCTGCAATAGTTGGTATTTGAGCTAGTCTAGAAGGTGGCTTGGACTATCCGTGCACATTTGGAACTGCATTTTTCTTGCCAACACCTTGTGGAGTGATGGAAGGTTGTGGATCACCTGGAGTTAATGACTTATCTTCACCAATATTCCTTGACTTTGACTGTGTGTTATCTACTACATTATGAGAAATTTTTTTATTCATACCACAAAAATATTCAGCCTACCAGTTCACTAGTATAGTCTCATTTAGAGTTGTATTTTGCTGAGATGTTTCTTGTTTTGGATTTGTTTCTTGACTCACCTCACTCTCTATACCAGTTGTTGTTACCATAAAAGATTGGTTGAAATCACCATTGAAACACATAGATTTGTTGTGAGGTCCATTGCATGGGAAATACTAATCATACCCTTGAGCTATACTATTTTACATTGAGCACTAAGGCTTTAGAGGTAGATGCAACATTGGGGTTTATAGGGCTGAAGATGGTCTATTGGTAGGAGTTCCTTACTTGATTTTGATTTGTAGCTGGATTAGCTAACTTATTAGGCTTATATGGTTTCATATTAGGCTGAATTTGAGACTGATAAGATGGTCTAAAACTTTAAGACTTGCTACCCTCTTTAGTGTAACCAGCTCATTGCCTAAATTTTGTAAGTGTTTCATGACTTCTTGAAGTTCATTTGAGGCACTAGAGGATGAAGTAGAAGTTTCATTTGAACTCTAATTTCTAGGAGATGGGAATAGGAGCTAAGAGTAGGTGCTTGAATAGTCCTTGGGTTTTCCAGGTTTGAATATAAGGGCATGGGAGGCCTAGAAACTGCTAGTTTACCAACTTGGATCAAACAATTCTCAGCCCTAATGGACAATGCTATAAGCTACAGGTATATTTGCACCTCCCATAGATTGGATTAGCATAGAAAGTATCAGAATTTAAAGCTTTGAGATAGTATAAGAAAGAACCTTTAGCTGTTGGCCTTACTGTCACTGGGACTTCTATCCCATGTCCTTTGAAATTTGAAATTAAAGTCTGTTAGCTGCTCATTGGGAGCTCTCTTGATAGTTTTCAGTTGTTCCAATAGAGAAAAATTATCTCCCTTTTCTCCAAACTGTTCATGGAGAGCTATGCATAACTAGTTCCAATTTTGGATAGAGCCTACCCCAAGGCTTCTGAACCATTGCAAGGATTTCCCTTTGAATGAAGGTATGCCAACAATTTGACAGTAATTTGCATCTCAACAATCTCATGGATTGCACAAACATTAGCAATGTCTTTGACATGATCACCAAGAGTGGTATGATTTTCTCTGGTAAAGTATGAGATGCTCTTCAATGCTGCAACTGGAACTGGGTTTTATGCATTGATAGCAAGTGGGATGCTGGCAGTGAAGTTGTACATAAGGGTTTGTTTCTGTGCCATTCTGATTGGCCTGAGAACCCTTGTTTATTAGCGTGAAGGGGTCTACCATGTGGTGGAGTTGATAGAGTTCTATTTGGTGGAGATGGAGACCTTTGAATTCTTCTTCCCCTTTGTCTTCTTCCTGGGGATAACTATAGATACTCACACAATCCCTCTTCTCTAGTGCTTGACCTTGTTTGGATACTTCTCATGAATATTCAGACTTGTACTGCTGAAACCAGTTGATTTTATCTCTTTGGAGTTGCCCTATGTGCAAATCAAGGATCTTTTTAAGCAAAATATTTACAACAAATGCACATAACTTTGTTATAATGAAGATGAAGACCTCTAAGATCTCACCGGAGCATGTGCCAAAAATATTATTGTAAATAAGTAACACCCCCTTAAATGACCTTCAGATCTACACATGAGAATTTGGTCATTTAGTGTGATTGCATAACATTGAATATTTCCCCTAAGTGTGGGACTTCCAAAAAAGAAAAAAAAAATCTCCAAATTAAAGGTTGGTTCCTCTACTCCTATGATCAAATGTATACATGAAATTTACATAGAGGTTTAACTCAAAATCCTACTCTAATTCTGCTAAGGAGACAAGGATACAAGAGAGAATAGAAAATAAAACTAAACTAATAAGGTGACACACCAAAGGAGTGGTGAACATCTATTTCTACAAATTGACAAAGATTATGAAAAATGCAACACAAATCATGCAAAAATTGCTAAAATTGTAATGAAAGATCAGGATAGAGAAAACAACACAAGAAAGGATTGAAAAATTCATTCACAGAGGATGCCATTTGTCATTTCCATTTTTAAATACAGTGCATTACAACAGCAAGGAGGTAGAAAACATGTTGTCATTCCGAAAAGAGGTCTGATATTCCACAAATTCACTTTCTAGGGTGAAGGAGGGAGCCTATAGATCATAAAAACATCCAACCCTTTATAAATGAGCCAAATTTGGCTTTTAACAATGAAAACTCGAGCTCAGGAAGGAGAAACATGGGAAAATGAAAGGAATCATTCAACCACCAACTAGATCCATCAAAATATCATGGGTACCCTTAAATTTTCATTCCACAAGATTTTCAACCACGCTGGAGAAGAATGGAAGCCATACTGCATTACAAATGGTGGTTGAATGTCGGTTATGCTCTTTTCCCAATGCCAAAGGTGTTTTTCTCATTTTTCTCTCACTAAACTCCACCAAAAAACTAAATTAAATATTCCATCATGTAGAGGACTTCAATAGATTTCCAATGACACCAAAATCAAGAAAAACTGAGCTCTAAGTCGAAATATATGCCCCTCTAAAGATTTAGGGAAAAATTGGGGCAAAAATTAGGTCGGTGGGCCGAAACTATAAAAATTTCCCCTTTTTCTCTGAATTTGGGAAAAATTCCCCAAAAAGCTCTCCACCCCACTGCTACACTAACATGTGGCACCTTTCCATTGGTCTATGGGCTCAAATGAAATTTTTACACATTTTTGAATTTTTGAAAAAATTCCAAAATTTCTCTGTGCCCCGCTGCTCCAGGACACGTGTCACCCTCCTATTCGCCCGTGGGGGCGAGCTCTAAAATTTTCCTTTGTGCTGCCAACCATTTTGGAAAATAACTAAAGTTCTCCCTACGGCCCTTACCTCCACCAAGAATAGGACATGTGGCACTTTTCTATTGGTCCACAGGGCCTCGGCCCAAGATTTTCCTCTGAACCATTTTAAACACTTTGGAAAAAATGCCAAATTCACTCTACCCCTCCAACTCCCACCAACCTTATGGACACATGTCTCTCTCCCATTGGATTGCGGGGTTTAAATAAAAAAAATTCACTGCGCCATCCTTTGGAAATTTTAAACTCCACCCCTTTCTAGTCCAACCTCCAACGCCACGTGGTGCCTCCTCATTCGCACAGGCCTCAAGCCATCTCTTTCCCTTGCAGGACCACGTGCCAATTTTATCCTTTTACACCATTTGAAACAATTTGGTGATTTTTTCCAATTTACCTCTGCTGACCTACCTTTCCACTACCACGTGGCATATTCCCATTCATTGGTGGACCTTCCTAGGGAAAATTTCCCTCAAAAACTCCACTTAGCCATAACTTGCAAAATATAAGGAGTTAGAAGGAAAATAAAAAGCTTGTGCCAAAGCACTTAGGAAAATGTAAAAGTAAGCTACAACAAAACAATGTGCATGAGCACTTAGAGGAATGAAAATATAAGCTAATATGTACAAGGTGAGGATTTTCCCTTCTAGTAGCACATGCTTTACATGGTTTCCATCAACTAGAATCTACAGTTCTTCACCATCCAATGTAGACAATTAGAAGGCTTATTGTTGTTCTTACAATTTTGGTGACTCATGTAGGGGCCATCTTCCAAATGGCATCAAACTTTGAATGCCTTTCTGACTTTGTTTGGTCTGCATCCAATTTCAACACTAAATCTCCAGCTTGGAAGGTTCTAGCCTTAGCTTTCCTATCAAATGTTTTCTTGATCAAGGCCTGGTCCTTCTCCATTGTTTGGGCTGCATTCTCTCTATGATTTCTTTGATTTCCAACAATTATGCATATCTAACCTCCATGGGTTGAAACTCCAACAATTCCAATTTCTTCATGAGTTCCAACATTGGTAACTCAAGTGACATAGGTAAGATTGTCTCTCTTCCATAAACAAGTCTGAATGGAGAGTTACTCAGATGGATCTCTTGGGAGTTATCCTATCACCCCATAAGGCTGATTTAAGCTTAGTGTTCCAAATCCTCTGATTTTGATCAAGAGTCCTCCTGATGATCTTTAATAGGTTCTTGTTGGTAGACTCAACTTGGCCATTACCTTGAGGGTAAAAATTTGATGAAGTGCTCAGATAAATCCCATTCTTAGCAACGCATTCAGTTACCTTTGATCCTATGAATGCCAATGCATTATTTGATATTATAGTGGCAGGCATACCAAATCTGGTTACTATCCCCTCATAGAAATTTATAGAATGCTAGATTCATTTTCCTCTTTGAGTGCCACCACCTCAGTCCATTTGGTGAAGTAATCTGTTGCTGTTAGAATCCACTTATGTCCTTGGCTTGAGTTTGGGTTAATGAACTCCAATGAAGTCCAAACCCCATTGCATGAATGGCTGGTCAACTGAAATTGGGTGCAATGGAAGGGCTGCTAATCTTTCCTTTCCTGCTAAGAATGCACAATTTATACACCTCTTGATGCATGCATAACAATCACTAAACACCTTGGGCCAATAATGGCCATCCTTCATACTCTTGAGGGTTTTCACTCTAAGAGAAAAATGACCCCCAACTGATCCACCATGGAACTCTTATAACATTCTCTTAATTTGATTTATCCCAATGCATCTTAGCAGCACTCCATTTATATCCTTTTTGAACAAGACACCATCAATAAGTGCATATGGGATAGCCTGCAATCTGAAGTGTCTTCTCTTGGTTTTGTTCATCTCTAGAGGACATAGGACTTTTTGTAAGAAGTGCATTATGGCTTGGGTCCAAAAAGGAGTGAGCATACCACCATTCTCTTCTTGAACACCTCTTTGTTCTTGGTTGTCTTGCAACACCAAAACAACATCCTTCACATTGCTTGCTTCCGTTGATTTTCTCAAGACCAGCTAATCACAACAATCCCTTTCCTTGGACTAGCCTTGGTTAATTTGATCTCAATGTCATACTCCATGACACGAGTAATCCACCTCTGCACGTTTTTCATTTAGGTATTTGTTTAGGAGGAAGTCCTTATCTCCCACATGAGAAACCAGAAGTTGAACCTTGTTTTTTGAAACTAGATACTTAAATTTCTTCAAGCTTCTAATCACAACAAGAACATGCTTTTCAATGAAGGCATATCTCACTTCATAGTCCTCCAAGCTTTGGCTAAAGAAGGAAATTGGCTACTCTACATTTTCTTTGTTCTATTGTACTAAAATTACAGAAATGGTATCATCACCACCAAATGTATAAAGGATAAAATCTTAGAGAAATCTAGGTTAATGAGAGTTGGAGCTTGTGAGATAGCCTCCTTGATTTCCTCAAAACTTGCCTTACCTTCATCTGTCCATTTGAAATCCATACTTTTCTTCAACATCATAGTTATTGGCTTGACAAGGGCTGCAAAGTCTGGAACAAACCTTCAAACAAAATTGATTCTTCCCAAGAAACTTTGAAGGGCCTTCTTGTGACTTGGTAATGGCAGTGCTTTTATTGCTTCAACCCTCTCTGGATCAATTGCTAATCTCTCCTTGGAAAAAATGTGGCCTAGGAGCTTTCCTTCATGAGCTAGGAAAATACATTTTTTGTGATTCAAGGATACCCCAAACCTTCTACATCTTTGGAACACTTGTCTCAAATGAAAGAGATGATCTGCTTGCACTTTTAGAAAATACAGTAATATCATCTAGGTATATCAGCACTATTTTTTTGATCAATCCCTTGAATGCCATATCCATTGCCCTTTGGAAGGTAGCTCTAGCGCATTAGACAACCCAAATGGCATTTTTCTATATGCATAGGTTCCCCATTTGGTGGTGAAGGTTGTTTTGAACTGATCATCTTCCTTTACCATGATCTGATTATACCCTAAATAACCATCTAGTAATGAAAACCTCTCAGAGCCAGCAACAACTTGCAAAATCTGCTCCATAGAAGGAAGTGGGTAATGATCCTTGAGGGATGCTCTATTCAAATCTCTAAAGTCTACACACAATCTGATTTCTCCACTCTTATTTCTAACTGGAACCAAGTTTACAACCCAACTTGAATGCTTGATGGGAAATATGATACTTACCTCTATTAACTTATTCAATTCCTTCTTCATAAGAGGCTCCATGTGTGGATTGACCGGTCTTTGTTTTTTCCTGATGGGTTTAGCACTTGGATCTAATTCAATTATGTGTTGAGCTAGCTTGGGATTGAAACCTCTCAAGTCTTCATAGCTCCAAGAAAATATATCTAGGAACTCTTGGCAAAGTTACATGAACTCATACCTTTCTTGCTCAGTTGCCACTTTACCAATTTGAAGAGATTTGCCTTCTCCCACTAAGATGGGCACCAAATCTTCTCCTTTGACTTGGATGTTTGCTTTCTCTTTCCTAAATTGATCATTAGGATTAAAGATGGACTCCAAGGTGAGAATTCCTTTTGGGTAGTTTGTTGGTTTCTCAGCTGTACCACTTGATCACCATAGTTGTTGTTCTAACTTTTCATAATTTTTGGCTGAGAATTCAACTTCTTCTTGCAAGAAATTGATGATTTGTTGGTCACTTTCAAACACTTTCCAACTTACATTATTGTCTGGCACTGATGGCCTTACAATCACATGAATGTTTGGCTACACTTTATCTTCCTTGATACTCTCCACAACATCAAAGGCTACTCCAACTGCTGCAAGCCTATCAGCAGCTTGGTTTTCTTTCCTAGGGATGGAGTTGATGCCAAAGCCTTCAAAATCCTCAATGAGGTCCCACACCCTATTCTTATAACTCTTGAGCAGGTCATTTTTGGCAACATTTTTCCCTTTAACTTGATTAACAATCATCTCATTGTCACCAAAGACTTGTAAGTTTTTTATACCTCTCTTTCTTGACCAATGCAATCCTTGTATCAAAGCTTCATATTCAGTAGTGTTGTTAGAACATGCAAACTAAAATCTAAAAGCTGAATAATACTTAATGCCTTGAGGTGAAACAAGCATAGCTCCCCCCTACACCTTGTCTACTTCTTGATCCATCAAAGAACAACTGCCATACCTCATTATCATCTTTATGGTCTAGCTTGGTGATGTTAGGAATAGGCTGATTTTCTTCATGCATGTAATAAAATCCTAGTTCAGATTCCTCTATTTCCTTGTAGGGATCAAAAGGATGTACCTTGCTTTCCCATTCATCAAGAGTCAAATCTGGGATGCTTACATATTTGGTGTCAGCTTCATCAGTGCTTGGATAATCCTCTTGATCAAATGTTGAACAGTTGGCATTGATTGGGCTTGGAGTATGAGGCTTAATGTGAAAGTTTGTAATAGGTTCAGACCTGATTATGGCTTTAGTTCCATATCTTGTTCTAAACAACATGTGTGACCAGTCAACAGATAAATACCCTCTAATTCTAGCTATGAAATCCCTTGATAAACATAGGGTAAAAAGTGGTGGTAAATGTATCACTAAGACATCTTACAAAACAGTGACATTGGGGCATGCATGCAAAGTGAGGCTCAAATATTTAATTACCCCAACTATTGTTATTGTTGTCCCATCTAGTTGCACTACCCCTTTGGATATGACTTCATATTAGAGGCCTAGTTGATCAGCTATTTACTTGGGCATCACAGAACTACTTGCCCCAGAATAAATCATACAATTATGTACTAGTTTATCCCCAATGATAAATGAAACATAGAATGGAGGGGGCTTCAAAACATTACCTTGTTGTCCTCCAAACTTCCCCTGAGCTGAGTAGCATTTGCAAGTACCTTCTCTTGCATATGAGCTTGTTGATTTAAAGTTGACCAATTCTTCATGGCAGCTTGTAGTAGATCCCTTTGGCCTAGGATGGATAGTGATTCCCACATAGATATATTTGCATTTGTCTTCCTCATTTGTTCAATGATGTTAAATGCGGATGAAGCATCTCTTTTCTGCCCCTTAACCTGCACATTATTTTCTTGTACATGGGCTACAATAACTGGTATTTGAGCTATGGTCTAGAAGGTGGCTTGGGCTGTCCTTGCACATTTGGAACTGCATTTTTTTACCAACACTTTGTGGAGTGATGGAAGGTTGTGATCACCTGGAGCTAATGACTTCCCTTCACCAATATTCCTCTTCTTTGACCATGTGTTAGCTGCTACATTCTGAGAAATTGTTTGATTCATACCACAAAAATCTTCAGCCTACCA
Organism: Taxus chinensis; assembly: GCA_019776745.2. NCBI lineage: Eukaryota > Viridiplantae > Streptophyta > Pinopsida > Cupressales > Taxaceae > Taxus > Taxus chinensis. Next base: position 260,317,850 of record CM034153.1, read on the forward strand.
GTTCACAAGTGTAGTCTCATTTAGAGTTGTATTTTGCTGAGATGTTCCTTGTTGTTGGTTTGTTTCTTGACTCACCTCACTCTCTACGCTAGTTGTTGTCACCATCAAATCTTGGTTCAAAGCACCATTGAAGCACATAGACTTGTTTTGAGGTTCATTGCATGGGAGAAACCAATCATACTCTTGAGGTATATTATTTTGTCACTGGCACTAAGGCTTTAGAGGTAGATGCAACATTGGGGTTATAGGGCTGAAATGGTCTATTGGTAGGAGGCCTTACTTGATTTTGATTTGCAAGCTCGATTAGGTGGCCTATTAGGCTTGATATGGTTACCAATTATGCTAAGATTTAGGCTGATAAGAAGGTCTAAAACTTTGGGCTTGCTGCCTCTTGAGTGTAACCAACTCATTGCCTAAATTTTGTAATTGTTTCATGACTTCTTGAAGTTCATTTGAGGCACTAGAGGATGAAGTAGAAGTTTCATTTGAACTCTGATTTCTAGGAGTGGGAATAGGAGCTAAAGTAGGTGCTTGACTAGTGCTTGGGTTTTCCAAGTTTGGATATAAGGGCATGGGAGGCCTAGGTGCTAGTTTACCAACTTGGATCAAACAATTCTCAGCCCTAATGGCAATGCTATAAGCTACAGGTATATTTACACCTCCCATGGATTGGATTAACATAGAAATATCAAAATTTAAAGCTTTGAGATAGTATAAGAAAGAACCTTCAGCTGTTGGCCTTACTGTCACTGGGATTCTATCCCATGTCCTTTGAAATCTGAAATTGAAGTCTGTTAGCTGCTCATTGGGAGCTCTCTTGATAGTTGTTAGTTGTTTCAATAGAGACAAATTATCTCCATTTTATCCAAACTTGCTCATGGAGAGCTATGCATAACTGGTTCTAGTTTTGGATAGAGCCTACCCCAAGGCTTTTGAACCATTGCAAGGATTTCCCTTTGAATGAAGATGCCAAAAACTTGACAGATAATTTGCATCTCAAAAATCTCATGGATTACACAAACATTAGCAATGTCTTTGACATGATCACCAGGAGTGGTATGATTTTCTCCAGTAAAGTATGGGATGTTCTTCAATGCTGCAACTAGAACTAGGTTTTGTGCATTGAGAGCAAGTGGGCTGCTGCCAGTGAAGTTGACATAAGGGTTGTTTTGTGCCATTCTGATTGGCCTGAGAACCCTTATTGATTTGGTGAAGGTCTACCAGGTGGAGGAGTTGATAGAGTTCATGTTTGGTGGAGATGGAGACCTTTGAATTCTTCTTCCCCTCTGTCTTCTTCCTGGGGATAACTTGTAGATACTCAGACAATCCCTCTTCTTTGGCCCTTGACCTTTTTCAGATCCTTCTCATGAATTTTTAGACTTGGACTACTGAAACTAGTTGATTTTATCCCTTTGGAATCATTGAATGTGCAAATCAGGGATCTTTTTAAGAAAAAAACTTACAACAAATGCACAAAGAAATTTTTTGTAATGAATATGAAGACCTCTAAGATCCCACCGGGCATGGAAAAAATATTATTGCAAATCAGCAACATTGACCTTCAGATCTGCACATGAGAATTGGGTCATTTAGATTGCATAACATTGAACATTTCCCCTAAATGCGGGACCTTCAAAAATGGGAAAAAACTCTCCAAATTATAGGCTGGTTCCTCTACTCCTATGATGAATGTAGGTACATGAAATTTAGATAATTAACTCAACATCCAACTCTAATTTGCCAATGAGACAAGGATAGAAGAGAGAAAAGAAGAAAAACTAGACTAATAAGGTGACAACAAAAGTGGTGAAAACTTCTACAAGTTCACAGATCATAAAAGGCAACGAAACATGGAAAAAATGCTAAAACTGTAATGAAATTCAACCACTTTGGGAAAACAACACAAGAAAATTACCAAAAGTTCACCAGGGCTTGCATTGTCATTTACATTTTTAAATACAGTGCATTACAAACTACAAGGAGATAGAAAACATGTTGTAGCCCTAAAAGAGGTATGATATTCCACAAATTCACTTTCTAGGGTGAAGGAGGGAGCCTGTAGATCATTAAAAACATGTTCCAACCCTTTACAAATGAGCCAAATCTGGCTTTTAACAATGAAAACTCGAGTTCAACGAAGGAGAAACAGTAGGGAAAATGTAAGGAATCATTCAACCACTTTGATCGCATAAAAACAGCATGGGTACCCTTAAAATTCCATTCCCCCATGATTTTTGACCATGTTGGAGAACAATGGACACCATGACATGCATTTTGGTTGGTCTGTAAGACTTTGTAATTTTTGTGTTCCTCTTCCGCGCAGGCTTTCAGGCCAAAGGAGTTTTTTTGTGCCCTTCTCACCAAATTTTGGTGAAAATTTCAAAATTCCTTGTAGAGGACTTTAATATCTGGTCCAATGACACTATCAAGAAAACCTCTGGATGGAAACATGGTGGCCTCCTCTGAAGATTAGGGAAAAATAGGGCAAAAAGGGGTCGTCAGGGCCGAAAAATTTATTTTGTGCCCCCGCTGTGAACTTTGGGAAATTTCCCCCAAACTAACCTATCTACCGACCTACCATTCCACCGCCACGTGGCACATTCCTAATTGGTCTTCAGGTTCAAACAGACCTTCCTTAAAATTCAGAAAATTTTCCTCAAAAACTCTGCTGCCGAGCCATAACCTACAAAATACAGGGCGAGTTAGAAGGAAAATTTTACCTTTCTGGAAAGGTAGGAAAATTCTCTATCTAATTGGTCCCATTTCCTCGACCCAAATTTTGAGTGAACCTAAAACTTTGGAAAAAAAAATTCACTCCACTGAGACTCCAAGCCAACCGAAGGAATGTAATGAACGGGGGTTAGCCCAAAATAAGTCAAGGGGCTTATTTTGGATAACAATTTTGGTGACTCAACGCCAGGGGTCATCTCACTTACACTGGATGAATGACCATCTCTTTCCCTTGAAGCAATCCATTGGGCAATGGAGTCATCAAATTAACTTCTTGGTGATTTTCTCAACTCATTAGAAAATTTCTAGAAAGAAGATTCCCATTGAGAGTAGAACATTACTTGATCTGGAACATGGCCTACAAAGATGCATTCTTGGGACAACAAATCTTGTGCCAAAGCACTTAGGAAAATGTAAAACTAAGCTACAACAAAACAATGTGCACAAGCACTTGGAGGAATGAAAATCTAAGCTAATATGTACAAGGTGAGGAGTTTCCCTTCTAGTAGCAATGCTTTAGATGGATTCCATTAACTAAAATCTATAGTTCTTCACCATCCAATGTAGACAATTAGAAGGCATTGTTGTTCTTACATTTTGTGACCATGTAGGGGCCACTCCAAATGGCATCAAACTTTGAATGCCTTCCTCGGATTTGTCTCGGTCTGCATCCCATTTCAACACTAAATCTCCAACTTGGAAGGTTCTAGCCTTAGCTTTCCTATCAAAGGTTCTCTTGATCAAGGCTTGGTCCTTCTCCATTGTTTGGGCTACATGCTCTCTGATTTCTTGGAGTTCCATCAATTTTGCATATCTAACCTCCATGGGTTGAAACTCCAACAATTCCAATTTCTTCATGAGTTCCAACATTGGCAACTCAAGTGACATAGGTAAGATCACCTCTCTTCCATAAACAAGTCTTAATGGAGAGTTACCGGTGGATCTCTTGGGAATTATCCTATTACCCCATAAGGCTGATTTAAGCTTAGTGTTCCAAGTCCTTTGATTTTCATCAAGAGTCCTCCTGATGATCTTTAATAGGTTCTTGTTGGTAGACACAGCTTGGCCATTACCTTGAGGGTAAAAATTTGATGAAGTGCTTAGATAAATCCAATTCTTAGCAGCCCATTTAGTTACCTTTGATCCTATGAATGCCAAAGCATTATCTAATATTATAGTGGTAGGTATACCAAATCTGGTTACTATCCCCTCATAGAAATCTAGAATGCTAGATTCATTTACCTCTTTGAGTGTCACCACCTCAGTCCATTTGGTGAAGTAGTCTGTTGATGTTAGAATCCACTTGTGTCCTTGGCTTGAGTTTCAGTTAATGAATCCAATGAAGTTCAAACTTGATTACATGAATGGATGTTAAACTGAAATTGGGTGCAATGGAAGAGCTGCTAATCTTTCCTTTCCTATGAAGAATGCATAGTTTTTACACCTCTTGATCCATGCATAACAATCACTAAACACCTTGGGCCAATAATAGCCAGCCTTCATAATCTTGAGGGCTATCACTCTTGGAGAAAAATGGCCCCTGGTCTGATCCACCATGGAACTCTTCTAACATTTTATTAATTTTATTTGTCCCAATGCATCTCAACAACACTCCATTTATATCCTTTTTGAATAAGATACCATCAACAAGTGCATATAGGAATAGCCTACAATCCTGAAGTGTCTTCTCTTGGTATGTTGAATTTCTCTGGAGGGCATAGGCCTATTTGTAAGAAGTGCATTATGTCTTGGGTCGAGCAAGGAGTGAGCATACCTTCATTTTCTTCTTTAACACCTCTTTGTTCTTGGTTGTCTTGCAATGCCAAAACGACATCCTTCCCATTGCTTGCTTCCATTGATTTTCCTCAAGACCAGCTGCTCACAAAATCCTTTTCCTCAGACTAGTTTGGTGACTTTGATCTCAATGTCATACTCCATGACATGATTAATCCACCCTGTACATGTTTTTCATTTAGGTCATTTATTGAGGAGGAAGTCTCTTAACTCCCACATGAGAAACCAGCAGTTGAACCTTGTTGTTTGAAACTAGATGCTTAAATTTATTCAAGCTATCCTAATCACTATAAGAACATGCTTTTCAATGAATGAATACCTCACCTCGTAGTCTTCCAAGCTTTGGCTAAAGAAGGAAATTGGCTGCTCTGTATTTTCTTTGTTCTACTGTACTAAAATTGTAAAAATTGTATCATCGCCGCCAAATGCATAAAGGATAAAATCCTTAGAGAAATCTATGTTAATGAGAGTTGGATCTATGTGAGATATCCTCTTTGATTGCCTCAAAAATTGCCTTACCTTTAGCTGTCCATTGAAAGCCATACTTCTCTTCAACAACATAGTTATTGGCTTGACAAGGGCTGCAAAATATGGCACAAACCTTTGAACAAAATTGATTCTTCCCCAAGAAACTTTGAAGGGCCTTCTTGTGGCTTGGTAATGGCAGTGCTTTTTATTGCTTCAACTCTCTCTAGATCAATTATTAATCCCTCTTTGGAAATAATGTGGCCTAGGAGCTTTCCTTCATGAGATAGGAAAATACATTTTTTTGGATTCAAGCACACCCCAAATCTTCTAGCATCTTTGGAACACTTGTCTCAAATGAAAGAGATGATCTTGCTGAACTTTTAGAATATATAGAGTAATATCATCTAGGTATATTAGCACTATCTTGTTGATCAATCCCTTGAACACCATATCCATTGCCCTTTGGAAGGTAGCTCAAGACATTAGATAGCCCAAATGGCATTTTCCTATATGCATAGGTTCCCCATTTGGTGGTGAAGGCTGTTTTGAACTGATTATCTTCCTTTACCATGATTTGATTATACCCTGAATAACTATCTAGCAATGAAAACCTCTCAGAGCTAGCAACAACTTGCAAAATCTACTCCATATAAGGAAGTGGGTAATGATCCTTGAGGTATGCTCTATTCAAATCTATAAAGTCTACATATAATCTGATTTCTCTACTCTTCTTCCTAACTGGAACCAAGTTTTCTACCTATCTTGAATGCTTGATGGGAAATATGATACTTTCCTCTATTACCTTATTCAATTCCTTCTTCATAAGAGGCGTCCATGTGTGGATTGACCGGCCTTTGTTTTTTCCTAATGGGTTTAGCACTTGAATCTAACTCAATTGTGTGTTGAGCTAGCTTGGGATTGAAACCCTCTCAAGTCTTCATAGCTCCAAGAATATATATCTAGGAACTCTTGGAAAAGTTGCATAAACTCGTACCTTTCTTGCTCGGTTGCCACTTTACCAATTTTAAGTGATTTGCCTTCTCCAATTGAGATGGGCACTGAATCTTCTCCCTTGACTTGGATGTTTACTTTCTCTTTCCTATAATTGATCATTAGGATTAAAGATTGACTCCAAGGTAACAAGTCCTTTTTGTAGTTTGTTGGTTCTCAGTTAGTATCATTTGATCACCATAATGTTGTTCTAACTTTTCCTAATTTTTGGCTGAGAATTACATCTTCTTCTTGCAATAAATTGATGATTTGTTGATCACTTTCCAAACACTTACCAACTTACATTATTATCTGGACCATTAATAGCCTTACAATCACATTAATGTTTGGCTGCACTTTATCTTCCTTGATACTTTCCACAACATCAAAGACTACCCCAATTGTTGTAATCCTAGTCAGCAGCTTGGTTTTCTTTCCTAGGGATGGAGTTGATGCCAAAGCCTTCAAAATCCTCAATGAGGTCCCACACCCTATTCTTATAACACTTGAGCAGGTCATTTTTGGCATAGCATGTTGCCCTTTAACTTGATTAACAATCAACTCACTATCACCAAAGACATGTAAATTTTTTCTACCTCTCTTTCTTGACCAATGCAATCCTTGTATCAAAGGTTCATAGTCAGCAGTTGTTGTTAGAACATGAAAACTGAAATCTAAAAGCTGAATAATACTTAATGCCTTAAGGTAAAACAAGCTAAATCTCCCCTCCTAGCACCTTGTCTACTTCTAGATCCATCAAAGAACAACTACCATACCTCATTATCATCTTTATGGTCTGGCTTGGTGATGTTAGGAATAGACTGATTTTCTTCATGCATGTAATAAACCCCTAGTTCAGATTCCTCAAATTCCTTGTACGGATCAAAATCATGTACCTTACTTTCCTATTCATCAAGAGTTAAATCTGGGATGCTTCCAACTTTGGTGTTAAATTCATCGGTGCTTGGATAATCCTCTTGATCAAATGTTGAACAGTTGGCATTGATTAAGACTTAGAGTATGAGGCTCAATGTGGAAGTTTGCAATAGGTTCAAACATGATTGTGGCTTTAGTTCCATATCTTGTTCTGAAACAACATGTGTGACCAATTAGTAGATAAATAGCCTTTAATTCTAGCTGTGAAATCCCTTCACAAACATAGGGCAAAAAGTGGTGGTAAATCTATCACTGAGACATCTTGAAAAATAGTGACATTTGGGCACACATGCAGAGTTAGGCTCAAATCTTTAGTTACCCCAAATATTTTTATTGTTGTCCCATCTAGTTTATCCACTCCTTTGGATATGACTTCATATTAAAGACCCAGCTGATCAGCTATTTGCTTGGGCATCACAGAACTACTTGCCCCAAAATCAATCATACAATTGTGTACTAGTTTATCCCCAATGATCAATGAAACATAGAATGGAGGGGGCTTCAAAACTTTACCTTGTTGTCCTCCAATCTGAGCATCATTTGTGAGTACCTTCTCATGCATATGAGCTTGCTGATTTGAAGTTGACCAATTCTTCATAGAAGCTTGTAGTAGATCCCTTTGGCATGAGATCGATAGTGATTCCCACATAGATATATTCACATTTGTCTTCCTGATTTGTTCAATGATGTTAAATGGGGAAGAAACATCTCTTTTCTACCTATTAGCCTACACAATCTTTTCTTATAAATGGGCTGCAACAGCTGACATTTCAGCATGTCTAGAAGGTGGCTTGGGCTATCCTTGCACATTTGGAACTACATCTTGTTTGCCAACCCTTTGTGGAGTGATGGAAGGTTGTGGTTCACTGGGAGCTAATGACTTCCCTTCAACGATATTCCTCTTCTTTGACTATGTGTTAGCTACTACATTCTGAGAAATTGTTTGATTCATACCACAAAAATCTTCAGCCTGCCAGTTCACAAGTGTAGTCTCATTTGGAGTTGTATTTTGCTAAGATTTTCCTTGTTGTTGGTTTGTTTCTTGACTCACCTCACTCTCTACACCAATTTTTGTCACCATCAAAGCTTGGTTCAAAGCACCATTGAAGCACATAAACTAGTTGTTAGGTTCATTGCATGGGAAACACCAATCATACTCTTGAGCTATATTATTTTACACAGGCACTAAGGATTTAGAGGTAGATGTAGCATTGGGGTTATAGGGCTGAAATGGTCTATTGACAGGAGGCCTTACTTGATTTTTATTTACAACTAGATTGGGTGGCCTATTAGGCTGATATGGTTGCCTATTAGGCTAGGTTGTTGCCTCTTGAGTGTAACCAATTCATTTCCTAAATTTTGTAATTGTTTCATGAATTCTTGGATTTCATTTGAGGCACTAGATGATGAAGTAGAAGTTTCATTTGAACTCCAATTTCTAGGAGTGGGAATAGGAGCTAAAGTAGGTGCTTGACTAGTGCTTGGGTTTTCCAAGTTTGGATATAAGGGCATGGGAGGCCTAGGTGCTAGTTTACCAGCTTGGATCAAACAATTCTTAGTCCTAGTGGCAATGTTATAAGCTGTAAGTATATTTACACCTCACATGGATTGGATTAACATAGAAATATCATAATTTAAAGCTTTGAGATAGTTTAAGAAAGAACCTTCAGATGTTGGCCTTACTGCCACAGGGATTTTATCCCAAGTCCTTTGAAATCTGAAGTTGAAGTCTGTTAGCTACTCATTGGGAGCTCTCTTGATAGTTTTTAGTTGTTCCAATACAGACAAATCATCTCCCTTTTCTCCAAACTACTCATGGAGATCTATGCACAACTGGTTCCAATTTTGGATAGAGCCTGCCTTAATACTCTTGAACCATGGCAAGGCTTTTCCTTTGAATGAACATGCCAACAATTTGACAACAATTTACATCTCAACAATCTCATGGATTGCACAAACATTAGCAATGTCTTTGACATGATCACTAGGAGTGGTTTGATTTTCCCCAGTAAAGTATGGGATGTTCTTTAATGCTGCAACTGGATCTGAGTTTTTTGCATTGAGAGAAAGTGGGATGTTGCCAGTGAAGTTGACATAAGGGTTGTGTTGTACCTTTCTAATTAGCCTGAGAACCCTTATTGATTGGGTGAAGGCTCCACCAGGTGGAGGAGTTGATAGAGTTTATTTTGGTGGAGATTAAGACCTTTGAATTCTTCTTCCCCTCTCTCTTCTTCCAGGGGATAACTGTGGATACTTAGAAAATCCCTCTTCTCTAGTCCTAGACTGTTTTTTTATCCTTCTCATAAATTTTTAGACTTGGACTGCTGAAACCAGTTGATTTTATCCCATTGGAGTCGCCAGATGTGAAAAATTAGGACTCTTTTTAATCAAAAAACTTACAACAAATGCACATATACTTTTTTGTAATGAATATGAAGACCTCTAAGGTCCCACCGGGCATGCCAATAGTGTAAGTGCAAATCAGTAGCAGCCCTAGATTTTTTCTCAAATTTATAGTTTGATGAAGGGCATCAAGTGTGATTACACAACATTGAATCTTTTCCCCAATTGTGGGACTTGAAAAAATGGGAATAAAACACTCTAGATTAAATGATAGTTCCTCTACTCCTCTGATCAGATGTATGCATGAAATTTGTAGAGGTTTAACTCAAAATCCTACTCTAATTCTACCAAGGAGACAAGGATAGAAGAGAGAAAAGAAGATAAAACTAAACTAACAAGGTGATACACCAAAGGAGTGGTGAACATCTATTTCTTCAAATTGACACATATTATGAAGATTGCAACACAAATCATGCACAAATTGCTAAAATTCTAATGACGGATTAGGATAGAGCAAACAACACAAGAAAGGATTCAAAATTCATTCACAGAGCATAGTGCATTACAATAGCAAGGAGGTAGAAAACATGTTGCAGTCCTAAAAAAGGTCTGATATTCCACAAATCCATTTTCTAGGGTGAAGGAGGGATCCTGTAGAACATAAAAACGTCCAACCCTTTACAAATGAGCCAAAAACTGGCTTTTAACAATGAAAACCTAACTTCAAGAAGGAGAAACGCAGGAAAAATGAAATGAATGATTCAACCACTGACCAAATCCATAAAAATAGCATGGGTACCCATAAAAGTTCATTCTCCAAGATTTTTGACCATGGTGGAGAATAATGGAAGCCATACTTCTTTAAAAATGGTGGTTGAATGTCAATTATGCTCTTTTCCCCATGCCAAAGGCGTTTTTCTCATTTTTCTATCACTAATATCCACCAAAAAACAAAATTGAAGATTCCATTGTATATAGGACTTCAATAGATTTCTAATGACACCAAAATCAAGAAAAAATGAGATTTGGATCGAAATATATGCTCCTCTAAAGGTTTAGGGAAAAAATGGGGCAAAAATCAGGTCGGTGGGCCAAAACTTAAAAAATTTCCCAATTTTTTATGAATTTGGGAAAAATTCCCCAAAAATATCTACACCCCACTAGTCCACTTCCACGTGGAACCTTCTCATTGGTCCGCGGGCTAAAATGGCATTTTTACACTTTTTTGAATTTTGGAAAAAATTCAAAAATTTCTCTGGGCCTTGCTACTCCGAGACACGTGTCACCCTCCTATTCGCTGTGGGCATGCAATCTAAATTCCTCTTTTGCACTTCTGACCACTTTGGAAAAATTCTCTAATTCTCCTTGTTCCCCCGACCTCCACTACGAACAGGACACATGGCATCTTCTGGTTGGTTTGCGAGCCTTTGCAATTTTTGTTTTCCTCCTCCGTGCAGGCTTTCGGGCCAAGATTTTTCTTTGTGCCCTTTACTATTTTGGTGAAAATCCAAAATTCACTCCACCCCTCTAACCTCCGCCAACCTTATGGACACATGGCAACCTCGTATTGGTTCGAGGGGCATCGGGCCAAAAAATTTCTTTACACCCCCACCGAGCCCTTTGGAAATTTTTCTAAATCACCTCCATTGACCCACCATTCTCCCGCCACGTGGCACATTCTTATTGGTTTCTTACCTTCCCAGGGAAAATTTCCCTCAAAAACTCCACCAAGCCATAACTTGTAAAATAAAAGGAGTTAGAAGGAAAATTTTACCTTTCTGGAAAGGTGGGAAAATTCTCTATCTGATGAAGCCATTTTAAGATAATTTTGAGTGCCTAAAAAGTGAAAAATTTTGACTGATACATAAGGAAGGAAGGAATGAAAGAAATTCAAAATAAGCAAGGGGCTTATTTTGGATAACAGTTATAATCAAACAATTCAAATGTGAGCATCAATGTATAAATGACACTCTTTAAAAATATTATGTCATCATTCATCTTCTTCCTGAAGCTTTTGATTCCTACACCATCCAAGTTTTTCCCGATCGACCAATAATTTCACTGATATGATGGCATCCCTTGCAACTCTCGTCCCATGGAAAAAAAATTAGTCCAAGCTTCCTATCATTGTTCATCACCATGATCAACCTTTCCATGGATAACCCTAGGTTAATCTTATTGAATCTAATTCATCATACATTTAGTATTCTCAAATCTGTGATTATTTATCCCAATCCATTATTCCTCATGATCTATCTAAAAACATTAGGAGCTATTTTTTCCAGCACGCTAACTGATATGTGATCCTTGGTGACATTATTTATAAACATGGATTCGACGTTGTTCTTCTCCGATGTCTTAAATCCTATGAAGCCTCTCAAGCCATCCAAGAATTCCACGATGGTATTTGTGGTCAAGAATTTAGTGGCTTAGTCATTACTAAGCATGTTATCCATCTTGGATATTATTGGCCTTCCTTCAATCATGATTGCTCTAAGTATGTTGAGAAATGTGAAAACTTCAACAACACTCCAATCTTATTCACATTCCTACCCAAGATTTGCAGTCAGCCTAGAACCTTTGGCCCTTTTCACAATGGGGTCTTGATTTTATTGGCCTTATTATTCCTCATTCTTCATAATAGTATCATTTTATCATCACTGTGACCGAATAATTCACTAAATGGGTGGAAACAATCCCACACACCTCAGCTAAATATGGTCCAATCATTAATTTTATCTATCAACACATCATTTTCCACTTCAACGTTCCCCACAAACCTGTCATGGATAATGGAATGTCCTTTAAAATCAAATATCTCAAGAAAAATTGTAATGCATTCAACATCCAACTCATCTTCTCCTCTCCATATTTTCATAGATCTAACGTCCAATCTGAAGCTACCAACAAAACTCTTCAAAAAATATGTGTTAAGACTATTGATCAAATAGGTCATAATTAAAATCTTCATCTTCCTTTTTTCCTTTGGGCCTATTGCACTAGCATTCATACCTCCACAGGGGCTACACCTATTTCTCTAGTTTACGGTTTTGAATCTGTTCTTCCTCTTGAATATAAAATCCCCTCTTTCTGTGTGTCCTTTCACGACTTCAAATTTTATGAAGCCTATCATTAGGCTTATCTAGCACAAATCAAGTTTCTAGATGAGTGTCACCTTCTCACTCTTGAATACCATCATGTTTATCAGGATCACATTAAATGTGCTTATAATAAGCACCTTAAAGAACATGAATTTAATGTCCACTACCTCAAGCTCAATGAAAATTAGAATGTCGCTACTCAAGAAAGGAGCCAACATGGAAATTTTTCCCCTAACTGGATTGGAACATACATTATTAAACACAAGTATGGTTTGGGAGCCTATAATTTTTCCTCCCTTGATGGTATACCATAAGTGGAACCACTTAACGCATTGCACTTGTGACCATTATATTGTTAGCACATTTACTAGTATGTTGCTAGTCATATCTTTGGATCATTCCTCCATCCTAGCCCCTTTCATCTCTCATTATGATGATTTGAAATTATGGGCACCATGACTCTTCCCATAGCATATTCCTTATGGATAGGTTCTTCCCTTTACTGATAATTCCATGATCATCACATCCATCACCCTCTTATTCACCTTTTAAAACCATGCGAAGGGTCTAGGGGTGTTTCTTGTATGCTTATTATCTTCTCCTAAGTGGTCTAATTAGTTAGTCCCAACTCTCCCCCATGTAAATTTAAAACTCATGAATGCTCTTGTCAAAAATCAAAATTACCAAAAAAATACTGATCCCTCGAAGGACATCTCTTCATGTAAAAATAAGAGAATAAATAAAATCATGCAAATCAAAATCAAAATAATAAATCAAGAAATAGAATGATCCCTCTAAGGATGACTATAATATATTACATATTTCCATCTATATTATGTATAAATTAGACCATACCCTTGAAGGGTGGCTACTCATTTTGGAATTTGAAGACTTACCACATTGATCAAGCTTCCATTTAAGCATCCTAATAAATATTCCTGCATTGACCATATTTCTTATAGTAGACTTCCCAGCTTGATCACTTTGCTCTTTCCCATTCCTAGAGCTGGGCATAGTTTTAGGGAACACCACTTTTGCAGAACCCTCTTCCCTTTGTACAAGCACATCTCAAACCCCTATTTCCATGCCAACATTAGTTTTATGATATCATCTCATCCATTGTTTCCTTGTGATATTTGAAATGAATAACTATCATTGGTTATTTACTAACATCAATTTTTATTTGCATGTGCCTTATGTTACCTAGATCCCCCTCTTATTTACCTCTAATGCGATTAGAGGCATATTTTTCTTGTACATTCCTTGATATGAGGTAGATACATTTATATCTATAGGTGGCTATCATTAAGGTTGTGTCTTATCCTACTCTTCATCTAATCTTATTCTCTCTTTCTCATCCTAAGTCCCATTGGGCAATATATAGTTTCCCCTTGGGACACTCCTTTTGATCATTTGTTTCTTTAAGACCATATCTGTGGCCATACTCATTTTTCCCCCTAGGTCATTTTATCATGATATTCAAATTATCCCTTTTTTAGGCATACATTCTTTTTCCAAATTCCACATTTGTGGCCATATTCTATATTCTCCCTTTAGGGGTTTCCATATTCCGAATCCTCTCCTTATCATTTCAAATTCCATATTTGTGGCCATATTTATTTTCCCCTTAAGTAATTTTACTCCAATCCACCCCCTAATTCCACTTATGTGGCCATACTTACTCTTCCTTTGGGCATTTTTCACATTCCTATTCAACCTGTGCACAAAGTTTATCTCGCAGCCATACCTTTCCCCACTTGGGTTAAATTTTATTTTCTCCTTCTCGGCCATATTATTTCATCACTCAATTTTTAATTTTTCCTTCTCGGCCATTTTTTTGTCCCACTGGGCACCATAAATTTTATCCTCATCCCTTGTGGACACATACCTTTTCACTCGATCCCTCATGTATGAAGTATTTCACATACCTTTTCGCATATAGTTTCACATACTTTGATGAATTTCCTATGACCCGTTGGTCATCCCAACTTGCATCCATACTATAGTGGTCTTCACCCACTCACTGATGCATAGAACATTGTATCCCATCTTTGTTGAGACCATAGTCATCCTCTACCGATGTGATATTGGACTCGCCACTATAGTTATTATTGATATTATGATCCTTTTTTCTCGAGGAATTTTTCCTTGGTTATGCCTTCATACATCTTTTCTTCACCCACCCTCCCTTCATCATATACCTTTTTCAAACACATCATCGATTTCCCTTGATTTCATCAATCCCCCATTTGAGGGGGAGCTCATCATATACCTTTTGTCAATCCTCATCCATTTCTTATCATTTTTGTCTCATGGTTTGCTTTCTCAAACCACACAACAAAAAGGGGCAAAATGTAGACACCTAAATTCAATATCTTTACCCTTATCTCCCACGTGCACATATTCATTTATTTCATCCCCCTTAAGTTATTAAAATTCCCCCCATTTATCCCATCCCTATTAAATTTAATTAATTAATTCTTATTAATCAATTAATATCCTATCCCTTACCTTACAAAACTTTTTATTTCCCATCCCTACACTTTTTCTAATCTATATCTACTACCAACTCATCTACACATCATCCCTAAACACCCTCCTCCCACCTAATTCTTTAAAGCTTTTTCCTAATCTTTAAAAAAACCAAAATCACATAATCTAGTCCCATTGGGGAAAATTTCCCTGTAGTCGGCGATGATCTAGCCCAGTCATTGGCAACCCTATAAAGTTAAGTGATTTCCTTCTATTATGAAATAATACATATGTGAATCATCAAACATTATCAAGATCTAAAACTCCCTCCTACACCTAGGAATTTAGGAATAAATTACATACCTCTCAAGCCTCTTTGGAACATGTTTGCATCCCTCACGATCATCACTTTTAAGCGTGTCATTATCTTTGAATCACTTTATTTCAATATTAACATTTTATCGTTGCTTTATTGGCATATAACCTTTTGTGGGAGTATATCATTCATAGAAAAATTTCCAACTTCATCATCAATCTTATTTTTTAGATGCATACTTGTAGGTATCTATTCTATCTTTATTTTCCTTGGCTTTGTCCAAATCTATCATATTCATTGTCACCCCTGATAGGTCATCATCACCTCGGCCTTCTACAATTTTTTATTTTTATTCTAGAAGCTTCTACCCTCTCTACATGAGTTCCATATCTTCCCCAGCTTTCCAAAACTTCTTTCTAGCACATCTGTGGCATTAAAAATCATCTTGTCTATAACTAGGTTGCCATCGACTAGGATCCTAATTCCCAACTTACCCTTCTTAGTTATCACTTTCTGTCATTTTCCTAGTTTCTTCTTCCATAGATTCCCTCTATAATTTGATCCCAATATTCATCAGTTTCTCTTGTATTTATATTACATCCAGATCTCATAGGGTCCACATATTTCAATCATCTTCTAGATATGCCTTCTACTTTGCAATCAACCTACTTCTACACAGTCTGGGTCATTACTGAACTAAACCATGTAAATTTAATTTTCATTTATTTTGATCATATTAATACTTAAATTAATCAAGAGGAATTTCAAACTCTATAATTCCATCAATTTTTGCATATTATCAACTTTTCTTTTAATTTATATCCATTTTTTAACAACATGGGTTGACACCCACCGAGGAAGTTAACGCTTCTTAGGTCAAATTTTTTAGAAATTCCCCACATAAATATATCTAATCAATTCTATTTTTGTTCATCTTATTTGCATATAATCAGAGGTAGAACCCACCATCTACTTGGCACCTGCACATCCATCACACATTCGATGTAATAGAAACCCTCTAGAATTTTTGAGTTGTGTTCTTTCTTTAGTAGCTAACTCATTAATTTGAAACAAACGAGAAAATACTACAACAACATGAATAGGAAGGATGTGGAGAGGATGGTGAGGAGGAGGATTTAATGAAATTAGATGGTAGGGATGTGGACAGAAGGAAACTTTTTCCTAACATGGGCTATGGGAAGTGTTATTCAAATAGCTCTCCTAGTGATCTGGGTAACTTGCATGCATAGTCTAGCTCTAAGTTACTCATTACAATATTACACACGGTCAAGATCGCTTAGCACATTCCCTAGGTCATAGATTCCCTACACGCCCCTTTTCTTATCTCCTTCCACTTCTCCCTTACGAGTCATGCCCATTACTTTGTAATAGTTGCACCTTGACCATGTGTTTTCTGCTCACTAGCTTTTCTCATTTCCCTGTATGCATCAAAGCACACCTCCTCTGGGCCTTCCTCTATTTTCTCTATGTGCCCTTTCCTCACACCCCTCTGTGTCAAGTCATCTTTTGACATGTTTAAGTGTTTCACATGAAACTATTCAAAGTGCTCCAACAGGGGGCAAAATCCTTGCAAAAAATCAGTGAGCAACAAGTGGCAAAAATGACAAATATTTACACAATTGGCCATCATTTCAGCCAATCCACACATGCCACATGTTTTACGTGCAGTGAGGACTCTGACATCTTCCAACGGCCATATCTTCTACTACAGAGATCAGATCAATGCATGCTTGGACTTTTTAGAGACGTGTTGACATTAGCTACAGTGTTAAAAATTGAAATTCTAATTATTGGTGGTTTTGGTAGGTGAGAAATGGGAAAACATCTCTTTGAGTGTTGATGAGTAGATCTGATTGCTCTAACCATCAGATTTGATATGATCTTCCCTCCTTTCTTCTTCAGTGCATCAAAAAGGCATGGGGAAGTGTATTTCACATATCTCCAAGTGGATTTGTAGGAATTAAATGCTTCTTGTTGGTGGTTGTGTTTAAAATTCAATTTTTCCCTCCTTCTTCCCTTCTTCCTCCATGGATTCATCTATATATGTAAGAGAAAGGCTCATTTTTTATGTTGGACACTTTGGATCCTGACACGTTTTGCTAAGGACTTCATATTTTCTATATTTTGAGTTGCAAACCTCTATGTTTAACTCTTGCATGTGGATATCAGCCTCCTTCATCAGTATAATAGCTCTATGCATTTTTGGAAGTAATAAAAGCATCATTTTGTGACTATTCTATGTCCTAATGTGGTTGCATTCCTTCTTCTTGCCTTTTATTTTGCGGTGTATGCTAGTTGTGTTATTTTAGGTCCCTTACAGTTCCATATTTCATTTTATTCCATGAGAATGACTTGGTGAGTACATGTTTCAGTTTTCTACTCATGCCTATCCTCATTTCATGCACTTCCCTTATTTATAACTCAAAATAGATAGTGTTCTTCCCTCTTTTCTTGTGCTATCACCTTTTAGTGTAGTTTCATTTTATGTTATCCTTCTATCCTTGGTCCCTTGGCATCATAAGATTAGTTTTTCCTTCCAACAATAGGAGTAGCAATAGAAATATATCCTTCCCAAACTCGCAAGGTCCCACAACTTAGGGATGTTTCCATTGTGGTCTTAAACACCTCATCCCTTCCAAGATCCGAGACACGTGTGCATGCTTAAGAAACCAACATGGAGATAGTCCCAAAGAATACTCAAGGGGATGCAGTTCCCAATGGTCCCATCATGTGGTATGGTCTAATGAAAAATGGATTGAATGGAGGGAAAAACCTTAATCTTCTACCTAAATATTATATAGTGGGGATTTTATTATAGATCAAAGATAGTGTGGTGGATCAAACCATCATCTAGATGGGGAATGCATTACTAGGAAATATAGTTGGAGGAAGACCCAACATTGACTCTATTAGATATTGTTCTCTCCAAAAATGGAAGCCTAAAGGAAGTTTAGAGGTAAGATCCCTTCCTAATGGTTTTTTCCTTTTTACCTTCTGCTTCTTATAATATCTATAAAAAGTGTTAGTGGAGTGTCCGTGGTTTTTTAGGTAAGATGGGTTTATTTTTAAAGAAATGGATGCTCAAATTTAACCTAGAAAAATAAAACATTAACCGGTTCCCCATGTAAGCGAGGTTACATGGCTTACCTCTTGAAATGTGGCATGTTGAAGTAATAAAAGGGATAGTACCTTTCTTAGGTTATTTTGTATCAGTTGTCAATACTACCCTAAATTAGTCAAGGTGGGTTTGTGTTATATTCTCTATTTACTCATTGATTGAGGTCTCTATCCCTCATAGCATCATAAATCAAATCAAAGTTGGATATATGGACATGGAAAATTGAATTTGAAATTAGTCCAATAAACGTGTTAAAATTCAAGGCTAGGGGCATTTGACACATATCTGTAAATTGAAAACAAATCAATTTTATAAGGAAGTGTCCTCTTCATGGAAGGAATATGAGAAAGGGAAAGGAAAATTGGATCAGAATTGCAAAAAATATTTTGGTACAGTTGAGGTTCCATCTTTGAATAAAGGGGTGGTTATTTCAGAAAATGGTGGTAAGGAATCTCCTAACAAGGATTCTATCAACATGGTGGAGATTGATGAGGAGGGGTTTATCAAGGTAATTCCCAAAAATTTAAAAACAAGGTCCTTTTCCGACTCTAAGATTTAATCAGAAAGTTCGCATGTGGAGGATGGAAAATCTATGGTTGCTAGAAATTGGGAATCCTCTATGGGATCTCTTACTCATAATAAAGAAAAGGAAATACATAAATGGATAGCATCCATAAATGGTATGAATATAAGAAATAATATGGAAAACAAGGACCTGTAGAGAAAAATATATGTTAGAAGTGATGATATTAGAAATCCATAATTAAATAAGAAATAAATTCGGGATTTTGAAGGTGTTAAGATTGAATTTATTGAAGGGACAAGAGAGGGTAGGATTAAATCTTTATTAAAATAATAATTCAAGGAATCTCTTTATGAATTTGGTCAAAACAAAGGAAATTAACAAAATAAAAAGGAAGAGATGGATCTAATCATGGATATCAAAGGATAATCATAAAAATCTATATTGAAGAATCTATTAAATATGGTTACTCTAGATAGAAAATACGGCAGACCCATGAGACAATAATCTAGGAAGAAGAATACTCAGAAAGAAATTAATTTTGGAACACAATCAAAATTAGATTTTAATGGTCTTAGAAGGTTCAAAAACCAAGGTGAGAGATGAATATGATATACTGGAATATAAGGGGGTTAAATAACCCAATGAAATGTAGATTACGTAAGGATCTTAGAATGATATATAATATGGATTTGTTGGCTATCCAAGAAATTAAAATGAGTGATACCCTATTTGGTTGGGTAAAATCTAATTTATTAAAATAATCTAATTCTATAAAAGTTAGTTCTAAAGGTTCCTTGGGGGTCCTGTTGTGGTTTAGGATCCAAACCATTTTAAAGGAACAAACATTCTTAGTAGGGATAACCTTTCTGTTGTTATTTTGAGATATCTAAGAAATAATTATTTGTGGATTATTTCTAACATTTACGCACCAAATAATGAATGGGAAATGCATAATTTATGGAATCAAATCTCATATTTCCATAACATTATTGATGAGACTTATTGGTTAATTGTTGGGGATTTTAATACTCCTCTTGTGCTAGGAGAGAAAAAAGGAGGTGTGATGGTTTACACTGAGAGTGTGGAAGATCTTCATAGTTTCATCTCTTCTAATAGTGTGATGGATGTGGACCTTATAGGTAGTAAAAATACACGGTCCAATAGAAGGTTAAGAAATCAGATTATTTAACTTATATTAGATAGAGTCTCGACTTCCTTAGAATGGATGAAGAAGGATATTTTATGTCTACTCTTCCCATAATTGGTTTGGACCATAATCATATCCTTTTATATTTGGAAGAACCTACTAGAAGAAGAAATCATTTTAATTTCAAAAAAATGTGGATACAACATGAATGAGTTAAGGATTTTGTGTAGGATTGGTGGAAAATAAAGGTTTAAGGATCAAACTTGTTCAGAATTTCTTCAAAATTAGCTAATGTTAAAAGTAATTTGAAATATTTGAATAAAAATTGCTTTGGTAATATCTTCATCTCCAAAACAATCTAGAACGATAATTTTTTCTCTGTAAGAAGCTTTATAAGGTGAGGATAGTGAGATGGATGTGGAAAACCAGAAAAAGGAAAAAAGATTTGGTATTAGAATACTACAATAATTTAGATAAAAAGGACATCTTATGGAAATATAAATCAAGGGTCACATGGTTAAAGGAAGGGGATAAAATGAACAATTGTTTCCATCTATCTACCCTCGAGAGAAGATGTAGAAATATAATAGGAAGGATAAAATATGATAATTGATATAGTTTAGAGAAAATATTTGACATCCAATAGGGTGTTTTTTCTTAGTTCAACAATATCCTCTCTTCTCATGATATTCCAAATGTTTGTAAAGAAGATAGATTTCTAAACGGTATATCTAATCTAGTCTCCCATGAGGATAATAAGATGTTGGTCAATATTCACTCTATGGAAGATATTGATTTTGCAATAAAAACTATGACCCTTGAAAAATCCCCGAGGCTAGATGGATTCCTTCCTCTCTTTTTTAATTTTTTGGGGATATTGTAAAGAACGATGTGTGAAAAGTTTTCCAAGAAATTTTTTAGAATAAAAAGATGCTAAAGGAGATAAAATTTCACTTTTATTGCTTTAATTCCCAAAATTTTGAATGATATGGAATTTAATAAATTCATTCCTATCATTCTATGCAATACTATCTACAATTTTTGTACTAAAATTCTGGCATTGAGATTAAAATTTCTCCTTCCCTTTTTGATCTTGGATCAGTAAGGAAGTTTTGTTATTGGAAGACAAATATAAGATAGTGTAGACAAAAAATCACACACTTTGGGCATCATTAAGTCCTCGTCTCATATTACTATTCATATGGATTTTGAGTGAAGAAAGTACTAATGAACCCATGTCCTTTGGTCATTTTACTTTGTTATCTATCGTCACTTCCGGCCCTCAACACATACTTTCCTAGTCTATTTTTGTTATTTGGCATCATTCTACCTCTGACTGGGGCACCTAGCCCTATACTGGGATGCCACAGGTGCCTTGGTCCCATTTGGAGTTCTGTGATCCTTTTTACACTTTCCCCTCACTTTTTTGGCACTTTCTAGCCATTTGATCTTTCCATCTTTTTAGTGGTCGGCCTTTTTGGGGTCAATTTTGAAATTATAACAAGAGAAACATATATTTTTAAAGTTATGAGACAATAATGAGGGACCAAGAACTAAGAACTACTATCATCACCTAAGGTTGTATCCATCAAAGGCTCCATTTTCATCCATCTATCTCTATCACAAGGTATAAGTATAGTTCATCTACATCACACTCCATAGGAGGAAATTTTATTCTATTT
Organism: Taxus chinensis; assembly: GCA_019776745.2. Lineage (NCBI taxonomy): Eukaryota > Viridiplantae > Streptophyta > Pinopsida > Cupressales > Taxaceae > Taxus > Taxus chinensis. Next base: position 260,339,494 of record CM034153.1, read on the forward strand.
CATCCAAAATTATATTACATTTATACACATAGTTATTTCTCTCTACTTTCACAAAGTGCAACTGAAGAAAGATCACTTAGGGCATGATTGCACACATACATATAACTACATCAGGTCTGAGATGTAGTGCAATGATCAATTATGAAGTCCACCATCGTGGCCATTCAGGAAAGTTCGACCCCTTCATATGCATATTTATTTTTTAGGGATTTGATGCTCGTCTTGGGGTTTTACATGTGATTCCTTATTGTAGGTATTGCAGTGACATTTGACGTAGTTTATCAAAGTTAGTGTGATAAGAAGATAACATACGTTAACATATAATGATGCCTCAAAGGAGTATTTTAGGCTATTTTCGCAAACTAGGGTTCCCATATCTCATACAAGGGTGCCCAAGGGTGCCCTTGTCCCTCTCCAAGAACCCTAGCCTTTCCAGAGAGCTCATATCAGTGATTCCTCAACATTCTATGTGATTGTTTCCTCCTCTTATTTTCCCGGTTCACACTACATTATATTCTATCAACTTCGTCAAATCATATAAGCTCTATCTCACCATTCTTGCACCTTAGAGTTTTATATTTTCATATCTTAGATTTCTTGGGACGTTTTCTTTATGCATTTTTCTTTTATTTACTGTTTTTCTTAATATTAGATTAACTTAGAATAATTCCACATTTTAGTTAATTATAATGGTGAACCCCAAATTTGACACTACCTTCCACTTAGGGATTTTTATCTTCTTTATTATGGCTCAATCATCTTATCCTTCTTTCACACCCACTAAATTTTTTGGTATAACCACTACTACTTCCAATTTCATGCAAGTGTGTACTCAACATCCTCCTCGATTTTTTGCGCCTAGGGCTGACCCATATATCGATGCAGTAACTACTTGTCATACTCATCCTAATCCTCCTACATCTCCACCCACTACTATTCCTCCACCAATTATTTTGACAGTCCCTCCTACCGCTCCTAAGGGATATGACATTATTGAACAACTTAAAAATACACCTGCTAAGATTTCTCTTTATGACATATTGCATAATGTGCATGACTATTGCCAAAAAATAGAAGCATCCCTTCATTCCATTCACATAGAAAGTGACAACTCAATGGTAGTCTTTACAAACCTCATATAGTCTGTTCACAATTCTCCACATGCCATATCTTTCATTGATGAGGATATGTCACCTTTTGCTAAAAGAAATCAGTGTGTGCCTTTGCTTATCACTACTATTATTAGAACCACTTGTATTAAATGAGTTCTTATTGATAATGGATCAGCCATCAACTTATGTGCTTAGTCCCTTTTAAAGTAAATGATTATTAGTGATAATATCATTTTTGATAATTCCACTATCATCTAAGGATATGACTCTACCACTCGTACATGTTTAGGGACTATTTTGTTACACATCCGGATTGGCCCTAAAACTATTCTCATTGAAATTAATGTTATATATGCCTTATTTCAATTCAATATCTTGTTAGGTAGACCTTGGATTCACACAATGCAAGTAGTTTGATCTACTATTCAACAATGTGTCAAATGTTTACAGAGGACTGTGAACATACTATACCTACAGATCTAGAGCCATTCAAATATTGTTGCATAGACCCTATTACTTATATGTCCATCCCTCTTTCACAATGTATTCCATATAGTAACCTTGACACATATGACATTGGTTAGTCTAGTGCTTCACAACATTCTTCTACCGCTATAAATACTCCCACTATTTCTACTCATAATATGGCTATTATATCACCTATAGTATCAATGTCTATTAGTGTTTATCCTCCACCTATCATGACACATTCCATTCCTTTTCCTAGTGTGCCACCTACCACCATACTCGATAACACCACATAACATAATGACATTAACACTGATGATTCTGAGGATTTTAATGATGAAGTTGATGTATTGAAACTCACTAACAAAGCACTAGACCAACTTAACTTTAGTCCTCTAGATGTAAACGACTCTTATTTTTAGGAAACCTTTTTGGCTGATGGCCCAAGTGAATATAAGTTCAAAACACCTCATTCTACCAATGCTATGATACTTCACCAAGGATATGTTAACATTGTCAAGACTATTTTTTCTTCTACCACACAAAATGCATCTTCACCACACCATTTCAAATGCACACCACTCATCAACAACTCTTTTTTGGCATAACATCTTGGTTGATCATACTTATTCAAATATTATTTTCACATGTGAGGGTTAGCTATACTTGTTTAAACACTTAATGGCATATTACCCCCACTTCGCTCATCTCATCTTTATCATAGATATTGTAAAATTACAGTCATTTACGGCCTTCATGTGTTGCATTTGACATGGTATTTTTTCCACGTTCCCGTCGTGATTATCCATTGACTCTTGGGAAATCTTGGATTCATTATATTGGTGGTATCGTAGATACTAATCACACTTCACTTACATTTCCTAAGTCATTCAATCATATTTCACTAGCTAATGAATCATATCCTACTTACTCTCTGAATATCTCCCAATGGTATACACACAACTGTCTACCAGTCCCCTTCTCTAATGAATAATATGGCATGATTTTCTACAAACTACATTTACATGTTTCTTTATATGATCCACCTCACTCAATTTCTTATCATAAATCCAATGCTACTTCATTCATCTTTCAACCTAATAGTGATGATCTCCTCGACTATGTCACATGACTATATTCACCACTACATACTTGGGGGGCATAACATACACACATCCCCCCTCTCTCATATGAGAATCAACACATCACTCATCTTGGAATTATCATTCATCCATGTCCTTGCATAGGTACATTCATCTACACATCAATATCGAATATTTCCAGATGACACACTCTTGCGCTTCTATTAAAACGTGAATGTTGAAAGCATACTACACATGAACCCCACACACTACACACTAGATACTACATATTGTGACTCTTCATACATCTCATGTCATATGTCTTACATCTTACATAATAAATTTTACATTTATTATATATCGTTTCGACATTTTTTCATCTACACATCATACATCCAAGGTTAATTTTAAGATACCTCTTGGAAATCAGAGGTGGAAAATACCTGGCATACATCCGCAGAACCAGTTTCAATTTTTTTGGGGGTTGTATGCAAAATTTTCACCTAATTTTTAAGAGGTTTGACAGAAGGTTACAAACACACAATAAGATATTTTTTGTCGCGTGTCAATAAGGTTGTTATCACATGATAGCAAACCTCCTATCACACGTGAATAACCTTCTTGATGCACGACAAGAGGTTTGTTGTCACGCAACAAAAACCTTGTTAACGCGTGATAGAAAATCTTTTGTAGCGCATATGTAGCCTCCGTCCTCTGGTCGCACGACAACAACATCTTTGTGTCATGCATCTATTTCCTCTACACTCTTATCATGCACTAACAAACTCTCCCTACCGTGCATAAAAAAACTCTCCCTTTCACTCATCAACAAACTCTCTGTCACACATATGCAGCCTCTGCCCTCCTATCATGCGTTTGTAGCCTCTGCCCTCCTCTCACGCATTTACTATACTTGATAATACATATGCCCCCAAGTGGTATGAGTGAGCTAGTACTATTCTACCTAGAAAATAATCTAGGATTATATAGGGGATAGTTTCAAGGGTAGGCGAAGCCGACCCATAAAAAAATTAAACTGTAATTTTTAGGTGAATAGGTCACTGACCCATGCTAGAAAATTCACCTTTTCAATTTTTTCAAAAATGGAATGTTTTCCATATTATGAATATTCACCACTAAAATTATCCCTTCATACATCATATTAGTTGTCATCATACATGTATCACACTCTTATGGTCTACGATTCTAGAATTACATGCTCCTCATCTTACATAATACATAGCACTCACCTTACAATTTTAGTCTACATACACATCTTACATTTCATCTTATATATCATACTTTAAACATTTTATAAATCACATGGTCATCTCTTATCATTGCACATACTACATCATATTCTACATGTCACACTCAATACCCTATGATGCACTCTAGTTCCTTAGTCCAAACTCGACTGCTAAGGGTTTACTAATCAAATGGACCTTATCATATAAACATATTCATAATTCAACCTTCCCTCATATGACATTATTAGGTTATTGGCATACAATTTAGGCTAAATTTTCACCTCTTCCTTCATGTTGTAGTGGCATATTATTTAGGCTACATCACCACTCCCTTTATTCATCTGGTAGTGATATGCACTTTACGCTACATCATCACTATTTCTATCATCTTGTCTTCATATACATTTTTCCTATAAGGTCATGCACATTCATCTCTAAGTCACATATCACCAACACACATACACATTCATCACAACACATTACACACAACCCAATTTGACTATTTCCCCATGATTCACTCTCATTTACGATTCATTATTCACTACTATGGGGAAAAACAAATGAACATCATTGCATACACTTCCTTTCACTTAGTGGGAATGCGGATCCTATCATCCATCTTGCATTCCATTCTATCCATCCACAACATGTTGCATATGTTAGTTACTTTTACTCTTTCTTACATTTACTTGTTCATGTTCCCTTACTACACATACTATCAAGATCTCTTGTATGTCATTATCTTTACCATACACACATGTGCATTCACATCCTTTTCTTTTTATGATCACATATATAGGCCTCTCACATGCAACATGGATGCTCACCTTCTAGCACTCCTATAATAGTTGTTGGGGGAATCCATATTCATCTCTTACAGGTGTTATTGTTTCATTCTATACTTCTCCCTTTTCATTACTTGATTATAAAAACTATTGACATAAATATCATCTTTCTAACATGCTAACGGGTGCTTCATGTGCAATGTTAGTTTTGCAGGATTACTTTATTCCATGGCTATCTGTTATTTGTACTTACTTTTTTTTTCTCTTGTATGTGGGTATTGCCCTTTGTTTGTTGTGCACACTTGTTTGTTTGTATAGGGCTATAATGTCCTTGCATTTCTTACTATATCATGAGTGGTGTCCTATGTTTACAACCCACTTTAGTGGCCTATGATTGTATTCTTGCGTGTTTCCTTTCTTTCTCTCTTATACATTATTTACATTCCCGTACGTACCCAAATTTACATGTGCTACATTGTCAGAAATGGTTTAAAGGTCCCCAATTATGATTCATGATTTTTCCAAAGGTGTTTGAGCTCCTTTATCTCTTTATAGTATATATTTGTATCTTATATTTCCTTACTTATTTGTTTCCTATTTTTTCATAGCTTTCTTTAATTTTTTTCCTTTAGTTTTAGCCTTTAGTTACAAAACCAATGCCCTTTCTAGGTGGCAATTTCATAACCCTCTCCATGTTTGGGTGGTGGTTGTGCAATCGGCACCATGTTTAGATGGTGTTTGCACAACTACCACCCTTCTTAGATGGCGGTTGTGCAACTGTCACCCTATCTGGGTGGCGGTTGCACAATCTCTGCCCTTTTTGGGTGACAGTTGTGCAACCGCCACCTTGTGTAGAGTGGTGGTTTCATGTGAATTATCTGAAACTTTCCATGCATGAATTAGACACATTTTATTCCACTTTAGTTCAATTTTAGCACATGTTTTTGGGTCGATTGAGCTGATTTTAAGCTTGAATGATTCATGTCAATCTCCTCTTCCACTTTTAATTGCTGATTGAGTGTTTAACTTCCCCTCCAAATTTTGATGTGGTACTTCATTGCTATCAAATAGATTAAACCATTTCCCATCTTATGTTCTATAAAATCATCGCTTCTTCTTAAGAAAAGGGACATATATTTTTATTATGTTTTTATTGTTATGCTTCTGAAATCCTACTAGAGACCACACAACCAATCATTGTTCTCTTGTGTTGCTCTTCTTCTACCTACATTGTTATCAGACCACTTGCAAGCCAACATTGATCTAGCACCTTCTTCTTAATTCCTCTACGTTCCCATTTCCAGGGATTCACGTCGACACAAAAGTTTGGAAAATATAACTAAGGGGACACAAAGTGATACAATAATTGGCATTTCCTCAACACTGTGATTTCTAGGTTTGGGGCTTCTTTTAAGTTTATTTATTTCTTCATTAATTTATTTTTGAATTTATATACAAATTATTTACTACAGTAGAAAAGGAACTCATATATCCATTGTTGCAATTTTTAGGTAGTTATAGTTGATCATTTTCTTATGCAAAGCTTTATTAGGATATATAGCTTCCTTTCCTATCTCCGTAGATTTGCAAGGGAAGTTATTCTGGGAGAAGCCTCTCTATAGTTTTAAGCATTCAAAATTTGGTTCAAATTAGTCTTTGTTAAATCCCTCTTAAATTTCACCAGGGAAGTTCCAGGGGAAGAAAGGATTGTGAGAAGCTTCTAATTCTTCCCATGACTCTAAGGTGTGTCTAAGGATTTAATTCACGTTCATAGTTTAGAGAAGCTTTAATTATTTAGAATAGATTAGATTTATTTTACACAGATAAAAAACTATATCCATTTCTTTATTTGTTTTAGGGTTGGTTAATTAATTTAGAAGACATTTCTTCTATACACATTGTTATTCTAGAAAATAAAAAAATATTTTAAATTAGATTAGATTATTTTTATTTTTACATTTCTTTTATATTGGAAAATACAAAAACATAGTCAGATTTTTTATTTAGATTATCCTATTATTTTCTTTCATAGATTAAGTTGCACAAATTCACACAAGACCATTTTTAGACCATAACAAGAAAGAGTTTATGGTTTTGATCCCAAGGTTTCCTAATCAAACGGGCCTAAAGACCAAATAGAATTAGACACCAGATTACGTTCACTAGTCTTTAGAACATCCCCACATCCACTAGATATTATCAGACAATTGAATGTCATAAAAAAAGATGCTTATAGAGCTTTTGTGTTCTGGACTGATTCAACTCACCATGCATAGATCTAGCGATACCATGCTTCTATCTCATTTATTCAATGACCTTGTCTAGATATCACTACGAGGATCCCGATGGTCACATTCCACAACCAGTTGAGAGAGTCTCACATATTGACATTGACATAATTTTACGTGTATTTATTCTTATTAACCACTCCATCAAACCCACTCAAGTTAGAGAGAATTTTATTTCTCGTGATGAGCATATACCTTTGGTGACGACAGATAATATTAGGTTTCCCTGATAAGATTTTTTCCACATTCACCCATTTTCTGAATATTCCACATGTTTTCCTATTTCTGTTACATATAGCCATCCATTCTTTCCACATCGGCTATCCTAGCACAATCTTGAGAGATCGAGTGAATATGAAGGTCACATGGTGATTTTTAGTTATATAGTATCTTACACTTGTTCTTTATAGGCATGTTTGACTCTTGCTAACACATAATTTTTAGCCACTTGTTTGTGTGCTCCTTGGTTTCTACCAAGAACATTCCCTCTCCCCCTGCAGGGCATGGTTTTTGTGGCATGTCCTCAATTGGGGCTGCATCCTCCTATCTGCAATGTTACATGCACCCCAAAAGAGGGGGATATCATTTGGGATTTTTCACATTACATAACATTCTCTACGGGTACAGTTCAGTTCAGTTTTATGTGCTTAACATTGTGGATTATATAGTGAGTGGGTTCAGACCAATTTACAAACCCCATAAAGAGTTAATTTTATTGGACAAGTTGTCCTTACCATTCTAGGGATCAATTATAGGCTGGAGGATACATCTGATTTCTTCCCTACATTACTTGGCCCCTAGGTCAGAGCGCCCAAAAGCTAGGTAGT